>MU130017.1:0-154012 GCA_015039465.1 Phlegmacium glaucopus | reverse complement strand
CCCTTTTACAAGGCATGGTAATCCAGTCCGAACTAGATACATCGGATTTAATCCGAACCATCCTATGACATCCAGAAATACGTAGTATCCGGAGATATATTATCACTTGTTAACAGTAGTGTAATAGTAATCCAGACAAGATCCTCTGATGGTTACTTGGAGTTATCATCGACTTGCCCCATATTAAATTTAAAGTCAGCAACAGTAGTGGTTTATAAACCGTACTAAATGGAAGTGGTACATCTACCAATAGCGTGGGCACTGTTACCAAGGAACCATAAGGTGGTGCCTTGTGGATAGCACGTTATTACACAAGAGGCTCAGGGATCAGTAGACTCCATGATGAAGGCTCAGACAACAGCAGTTGAACTTAAGAGGTAAGACGTAGAGAGGGACAGAAACAGAAAGGTTGGTGGAAAGCAGAAAAACCAGGGAGGAGAACTGTAGTTAAGAGACAGAAACTCAAGTATGGGAAGAGACAGAGAGGGACAGGAGCAGAAAGCTTGGTGGAAGTTCCAAGCGAAAAAACGGAAAAACAACTGTGAACAAATTTGGTAACTACCACAGTCGGACTGCTGGCCATTCAAAAAGCTGAGGTTAAAACACGAGTTAGGCGACTCTACGGGTTTTTTAGGTGTCAATCCAGCGCTGCGGACGATTCCGTTGTTATACCGAGTGCGATGTAGGGACTAAGGTTGGGGTCGTGAGGTCCACTTTGCCTCAGGCTCAGACTGGTCACGGTCACCCTTCGAAAGAGGTTAGGGCTGAGCCTTAGAGTCCACCTTTCGAGCTACCAGATACTTGTACTCCATACAAGAGACGAAGGTCTCTGCATTGAGACCAGGAGATGATTAATTCTACAGTCAATGTCTATGACCGGGGGAACCTTAGGGTCGGACTTAAGCTCTCAGTTGGACTCAGAGTCTACAGAGTAATGAAGAGCCTTTGTATATGGGACGGTGGGCGCCAAGTTCTTAAAGCCCTATACAAACTTCCGGCGAGGCTGGAGAGACTACTTCTGGAGAGTGTCTATAGCCTACACGACGTCCGCCGTTCACGATGTTCGAAGCTCCCTACAGTCTACTAGTTTTTTCAACTTTTCCACACAATGTTACCAAGAATTGGTGCTTTTACCTTATAATTGAATAAAGATCGTTGTCGATCTGGTATATAACGGCAGTAGGAGTGGGTGTCGAACGCGTAAGGGTGTTCGTCGGTCGTGTAGCGGCGGTCGTGGATGGGAGTCAAGCAGACTGTAAGATTTCCTGAGCTTTTAGGGATGTTGCTGATGCGTTGTTCATGTGTTGTGATACTGCGGTGTTTTCCGTGCTTTTGTTAAACCTATAAAGACCTACAGCGTCCTACCAACCCTAATTTGGGCTACATAGATCAAGCCTGACCTAATGGTATGGAACAGTTTTCCTGATGAACAGATGCATGGTGACAAAGTTGGAGTGACAAAAAAAAATTCCCAAATATCTAAGATCAACTTTGCACATGGACTTTGTTTAGGGTCGGTGTTTTTAACTTAGATGAAAAACCCAATGTGACATGGTGACAAAGCTATGCCAGTGTGATAGAGTGATGACAGGTGACGACACACTGCTGGATAGTGGTGTGCATCACATGGATGCTATGAGATGCTATGGAACTATAAGTATTGTGATGTGACTATATGATACTATGGGAAATTATAACTTTGTGTGACGTGACTATGACAAGCTATGGGAAAATCCTGAATTTGCTGATGTTGTTTGTCCCATGGACAACATATTCCAACAGGTATGCTATCCTAAGCTTTCTAACAAGCCCAACAAACATCCAAATTGAAGAGGAATTCATGTATTTATAATTAAAACAGTTGCCAATCACTGAATATGCCTGCTACATCAGCAAACTCTGATTTTTTGTCATAGTGAGTTATAGCAAAATATAGTAAGATATTGCATGGGTCCCTATCTCTGTAGCACCGAGATTTACACAATCAAGGTGGTACTGGATGTATCAATTGGTAAGTAATGCCTTCAATTACAACAAATAAAACCTAATTACCCATTGTGTCTCACATCCAGGTTGTTTGCACTTTACTACCCTTTCCACGGATGGCTCGACCACATCCCCGCAAAGACAGTCATTCAAGTCTTGCTTCCTGGGGACCCTCTTTCATTTAGCACGTCCCAACTCTTCAACTGTTTCAACGTCGGGACTTGGATCACTGGTCTGATCCAGCGGTTCGTGAGAAGATGATGGTGCTGGACTGCTGTTCCCTCCCTGCAAGATTGCTTCTTTCAAAGGCTATTCCCATACTCAGGTGAGCATTTACTTGTTGAAGGAGAAAAAGACTCACAGTGCTGGTTTCCTTCTCTACACCAACAGTTGGCATGTCAGTGCATTTGACAGGCGGTGCCATTTCAACCTTGGGGTTCACAGAGGATATGTTGGTTGTGTGGATGGGAGCAATGGAGTTACGGGGTGGGTCATTTCCTTCCTCACCGTCAATGTCCATGCCATTTTCTGGCTCGTCCTCGTTGTCCACACTGTGGCTTTCAATTTCCCTGTCCAAGTCTGACTCCTTGTCACTTTCTTCATCACTGACACCGTTTGATTCAACAGAATCATCAGAAACTATGTTTGTGTGGTGCTCGTTATCTCTGCAGTAAAACCATGTGAGTAATTTTGTTTCAAATGAGATGCCAGTAGTAATAATGCGATACCTATTAGGAATCTGAGTGCAGTGGTCTTCTGAAACAACCAGCGGTGGTAGCTTAGATTTTCTGGTATGTTTGGTAGTGACTATGGCTCTTTTCACCCAGATCTTTTTCATCTCTGTGATTTTGAAGTTTGACAGTTTCCATAGGTCATCATATTTTCCACTTGCAGCCAGCATCTTGTGCTTGTTGTTGAAATGGGCTTTAAGTGAATATTTCCAGACTGCGGGATCAACACTGGGACATACAGGGCACTGAATGGGCACATTGGAGCAGGGCGACATTGTTGAAGAGGCAGCCACCACACGGTACGAGTATTTCACCGCCATTCCACATCCTCTTGACAATCTTTGATTGACTTTTGGTTGTCCTTTAGATCCTTTTCCTTTCATCAAGAAAAACTGGCACAGTGGCGTTGGACAAAGGCATAATCCACACAGCTCCGTTGAGTGATCGATGCCTGGATCATTAAGTATATGTGTGCCAACATGTTCAAGTACCCACCGGCCTTGAGATAGATCAAGAGCCACACTGGGTGAGCAGCGTGGACAGTCAGATGAGCCAAGTTCCACCACATCTTGGCTTCCTTCGCACACAAAGCATGCCATCCCCGAGGATTTGTGGTAGGGATATTCTTTTGATGGCAAAAGCTTGGGCACGTGTTTGAGGTAAGACACCGTAAGATTTTGAAAGAGGCTCACTGTTAATGCTACTAGCACAGAACTCTCAAGGAGGTAGAAAGGGAGATTTGTGTGGGTTTTCGAAGTTGTGGGGTTTATGGGTCAGACAAGGCTACCAGGTACTGTGAAGGATTGTTCATCTATTGCATATGTTCTCCAATCATGCCAGTTTTCAGGATCGTCATCTGACGTCGCTGGGCATAGTCCCAGCACCTGAAAAGACACAGTAACAGTATCTTCTCCCAGCATATCTATGTTGACATAAGGTACTGACTGCCCATCAATTTTAATACCAGTTACCTCCCCGATGATATGATTTAAATCTGCATAAGCATGGTTTTTGCAATTTTTATCTATTATTTCAGCATAAATATTAATTAATGCACCAATAACTGGTTAATACAACTGATAATAGCCAAGGGAATCAGAGTTGTCTACCCTACAACTGCTGATTAGACCTATTACTGTGTGACTTAAATGCATATAGTTAATAAGTGTGGTCAATATACTATCATTTGTTACACTACAAATTGCATGTCTGGATTAAAACCAATAAATCCATGAATATCCTTATAGACTTGGCACAGGAAAAGTTAAATAAACAATATTGGGTTAGCAAATGTCATGGGGTGTGATTTTGGAGCAACAGAATATTATTAATAAATATTCAGGGGAAGTTGGTGCCCTAGCAACAGTGGAAGCAGAATAACCAAGATAGTGGAACCATGTGATTGTGTGGGAATCATGATGATTAAGGATAGGGGGAGTGCTGAACAATCATAAAGATTGTTTCCAGGCACAATAGGCACAGTTCCCACCAAGAGGGGTGGAAACTACCTAAAATTAGTAACATGGGGCTAAAAATAGAACAACCCCTATATTTCCAGGAACAATGAGTGCACATGGTGCCAGAACCAAAGTAAGGGTACCAGGAACCAGTATATCTATTTTTGGACATTATCTATTTTTAAATATCTCAAATGTATAAAATACCTCCCAGGGTTTGTAAATAGTCAGAAAATTGGATTCTTTCTTTCCCCCCCTCAATTGCAACCTAGTACAGCTCACTGTCTTAGACATTGAGCAAGAACACTTGTCTTTGAGTAGTGGACTTGAAAATAAATCAGTTTCTCAGAGTTGTTTGACTTGTTGCAATAATTGTTGAATTGTTGTAAAAGTTGTTGTTGTGTTAAAGTCATAGCAGAAGCAAGAGGGCTTCTTGTGTATGCAATTGTGTTAAAGTCATAGCAGAAGTTTGAGTCTTCTTGTGTATGCAATTGTGTTGAAGTTGTAACAAAGTCTTGGACTTTTGTGTACACAAATTGTAAATCAATCAGTAAAGTCTTAGGAATTCTTTGACTGATTGTTGGTGCAAGCCATAAATTGCAAAACCACTTTACAAGTTTGATCATCCTTTAATTGATCCAAATTATTGTTGTTGTTGTGTGTGTTTAGTTGAAGTGAATTCAAAATATTGGAAAGGTTATACTTTCTAGAAAACCCAACTTGCATTATTAAGATTGTATAAAGTATTGATTGAGTGATTGTTTTGAGTAGAGATTTATAATCTTGAAAATACACCTTTTCTCAACAACCTCTGTGCAGTTACATCACCGATGCAAAGCCAAAATTGGTTTTCACATCGACCTAGGCTAGCAATTGGATCCAAAGCAAAAAGAGCCTCCATGTCTTTGGATAGTGGAGGAAGTTCATCATTGAGGTCCTTACTTTTCAGATGCCATTCAACATCCTGAAAACATCTCAAGTGATCTGTTGACCCTGGGCCACGGTGTTTTCAATCTTTTCCAAATGGTGCCAGAGTGCAAGCCTTGGACATTCTGGCACCTCTGAAGGTAATTTCCTTGTCAAATTCCTGGACCTCTTCTAACAAGGACCTGAGCTCATCCAGTGCATCTTCTACTTCAACACACTTGCTTGCGTCTGATTCAAGGATATCATTGGAAGATTCACCAACTGGCCTTTCCGCAGTGGGGACCTCAAGGCTCTCGTCAACATCATCTTCTGCAAGAGGGGTGTCAAAGAGAAGGGTGCCAGATGGTGACAAGATATCAATGTCCTCGGAATTATTGAGTTCTTGCAAGATGGACTTGATGGTGTCACATTCTTGCTCAACGAGATGCTGCCTGCAATTCCATGATGTCTGGACAGATACATCCTTTACCTTGACATCTCCTCTCCAAGATGCCGGTTTGATATGGTCTGCGCGATCTGGAATCTCTTTTGATTCACGGGATAGAGATGGAAGTTTTAGTCGTTGAGGTGAGCGGTCCCAGTGGGGGTATTTGGCCAGTATATTGGAGACTTCAGTGGTACCTGCAAGACGACAGACAAGCTGGTAAATGTCGAGGTTGGTGTCATTTCCGACCATCATTCATAGAATACCAAAGCGCTCTTCCAGCCAATCAGTTCTGAGCAGAATAATCCAAAACTCTCCATCAGGGTCGTCAACTTTAGCCTTTGCGACACTGAATAAAACATTCTTGATCATGAGCATCAAATCAATGTAGAGGTTTGTTGGAATGAAATCTTTGCCAGCACATTTAAATAGTGCAAGAGCTAGATAAGCCGCTGCACTGAGGTGTTCAATTTGTTCTGAAAGCGAGAGGTTGACACACAAATAAGGGAATATCATGTGGAATAAGAGCTTTCCAAGGATCCAAAGCGCCTCCCGAGTTTGCAAAAAGCCTGGAGTTTTAGAACTTTCCTGAGCATGTAACCGAGGTAAGTTCCAGATATCCTTGAGCATGTCGAAAGCCATTTTGACATCCTGTGCATCCTCAGGATTAAATAGTGATTGGATATGATCTGCTGATAATCCCTCTGACTTGAAGTGGGTCATCATAATGTTGGGCATAATTCGGCGACCCATAACAACAACCCCGCGTTCCCGAACAAAGAGATTTCGGAACTGTTTGAATATGTGCTTGTAATCTTTGTCACATGTAATATCATCATCGCCAACATGGAGGTCTAGGAATTTGAGTGGCTGAAGGAGTGAAAAAATGGGGGATTGTGACAGCAGTTTACATTTGAATGTAAGGTTGATAAAGGCAGCACCACGTCGAGCTTCACCGTCAGAGGAGATTGAGGTAATACAGAGCTTGGTCTCTTCATGCACACTATCAACTCCATCTATGACTGTTTGAATTACATGTGCATGCTGTGCTCCTGTTTCTTTCTTGCAATCACCAGATACAAGAACAGGGTGACCAGGATAAATGTGATTGTCTTTGGACAGTATTCCAAGGGCACCAACTGTAACCTAAATATAGCTCAATCAGACCCTGGACCAGAAGCAAAATTCCAAATGGAACCAAATACATGTGACGTTCTCACCTCTCCCGCATAGTGAACCTTGCCATCATCAATGAACCTAAAGAGCTCCTCCATGTCCCCTCATTAACAAACTCCATCGACATTGTGTGTGCGTGTTCCCGACAAACTCCCAAAAAGTAGTTTGTTTTTGGATCCCAATGGATCCTTTTTTTGGTGGCTAACTCATCAAACATCAGTACGGTATGCAGTACCTTCCCACTCATTCAACTGTGCATTTCATTCAAAATCCCTTTCAGAGTTGCATTAACATTTTCCCGGACCTGCTTGGTGGTTGGTTGTTCATGGGATGGGATGATGGGAGGGACTTCGGAGTGCGACTGCAGGTATGAGACACTGGGTCAATCATCTGCACGATGATTGATCTCGGCGATACAATTTCCACCCAACCTCCAAGCTAACATTGACTTCATTCTCTCCTCTTCAGTGAAGCTCTTTGGGTGATAAATGCCATCTGCTGCTGCAAAAAACAATGACAAAAGTCCATGTACACCTTTCTTTTGTCAGAGGCCAATGCTGAGCAAGCGGTCAATACGGTTCACTTTCCCACTTGTGATCACCATGAGCAGCTGCTTTTGGTGTGATAGAGCTGTTGCCTTTGAAAGGAGCTTTTTTGCCTGGTTCAGACCATGGAATCGATGGAAGTTGATTTGCTGGTTTTTTTTCTGGAGCAAGTCAAGGAGTCCACTGAAGCTGTGGTAAGCAAAGTTTGCATTTTTGTGTACACTGTGCTGAATTCGCTCGATTATGCCCTCTAGGTTTGCATTTTTGGCAAGAGACCAACATGCATGACACAATTCAAACATTCCACCTGGCTGGCTGGTGCAGCTTCTGGCAAAGATGGTCATGACACTGTTATGGACTCTGTAGTCCCAAGGGAGGACAAGTGTGTCGTGCAGAGCAAAGGGATAACAGCTATGTGGTGATTTTCCATCTGGAAAGGTAAGGACATGTCCCTTGCACAATTTTGCTGACATTTTCATGGGTTTTAGGATCTTTTCTGTGTCAAACTCAAACAAATCAACATCGACAACATTGACGACCTTAGGCTCCTCATTAGACAGCTTTGGGTCACCAGAAGCACAAATGGTGATGAGCTTGACAACTTCTGGAGGTGGAAGAGTTGTAGCCTCTTTGACTGGAGCCAGTTTTACACTATCGTGGTTTGGTTAGTGAGCAGAGACTGTTACAAACTTTCTTTTCTTTTTCTTATCTCCACCAAACACATGCCCATTTCATCCACATGCACACTATGCCTTACTTTCATCTCCGCTCTCACATGTTTACCTTCCTCTTTTCATCGTTTCATCTATTTATACATATGCATACCCACTCACATGTGCTCGTTTCACTTTATGCACGACTCTCTCTTTTATCTATAAATACCATATTTACTACTCGATGTAACCCTAGCTAATTCTTGAGAATCTACCTCTGGTTGCTTATACTCTAGAACTTCCTCAAACTCCTAAGACTCTGCTCTGAGGACCATTCTCTTAGTACTCTTCTGAGCTCAACAAACAAATGAACAATCTCTTATACGACTGTCTATGGTCAGAACTCTCTGAACCATTCGAAGTTGTAACAGAGACATTGATCACAGAAGAATGGATTTTACTGACATTTCCTCCAGTTTATTCAACAGGTGCAACAACTTTCCTTCAAATAGTGCTTCGTTAACCCCCCACTTGACTACAAAGTGCTTCACAAAGTTGGTGAGTCCGTCTAACCTATTCCTTCCACGCCGAATAAGGTTTTCCATGTCATCCTCCATCCCCCAGCGGGAGTGACCACAATTGACATGCACACTCAGGCATGAAGTGCTGATCTCCCATCAAATTGGATGCCATAGCTCACCATCGACTTATTTTTGATACTCCAGCCAGTCTGCCGGTTAGGTGCCGCTGGGGTTTGGGTTGGCCTAGTAATTTGGTTAGGATCATGGTTAGGGTTAGGGGTTCATGTTAGTGGTTTTTTCTCAGGTTAGTGGTAGGCTTAGGGATCAGGTATATATTTTTTTCGCGCGGTCTTGGGTAGGTGGTTAGGTAGTTAGAACTCTGGCTGCCGTGAGGCAGCCAAAGGATGGTGTGTCGCATCTCACAACTTCTCCATTCGGGGGGTGTGTTGATTGTGGTACATCCTCATCCCCCAGCCAAAGACCGACTTCAACAACCCATTTAGCGATTTCTCCCAAAGATCATCAGAATCCAAGCTCGTATCATCGTAGACTGCAGGATTGCTACCAAAAACTGTGAGTTTGTTGTATGCTGTTGCCTCTGGGATGCTATCAGGAAGCTGATCAATCAAATGGCATAGCTTTCCAAGAACACTATTGAAAACAGGTCCTGCAATAGCTGTTGTCTCAAGAGAAGGTGATGCAGGAGCTGTTAGGATAATAGGTCTTGATGTTGCTGCTAACATTTGACTCTGTATAGGCATAGAATGGGTGACCATTGAAGGAACTGCATTGGTTTCTTCACTGTGAAGGCAAGTATCAACATATTCCCTTTCTTTTTTGTGTCCTTATCGCGTTTTGCCTTTGCCTTTTGACAGGGTCCCTTTCCTTGATGTTGAGCAAGATTTGCAAGACTAGCAGTTCCACAATTAACGCGAGTATCACATTCGGGGCACCTAACAAATCCATTTGCATCGACCAATGGGCTGATCAGGGGTGGGTTTCCCTGTAAATTGTGTCAGTGCAGCCATAACTAGTAGGTATACATTGTCGGACATGCCTGTGGTGAGTGTTCCATGCTCTAAGGAGATTCGGGATGGTATAGTGTGCAGTGGCCTGTTGAGGTCGCTTATTTCAAATTGCTTATCAATTCCGTTGATAATTGGCAATAGATTCATTTTCTTATTGTAATTGCTCTTTATAATAGATACAATCCTTTAGACATAGACAATGTGCCCTCTGACAGACTCTAGCACACTCGAATCTGCTTTCTGAGGCCTCGTTCTAGAGGGTTCCAAAAAAATCCCAGCTCATGGCCGGCCCCCTACCAGCCCACGGTCCGGCATTTCATTGCCGGTGCCCCCTTGAGTTTTTTGGGACAAACTGATTTCAGATTTGGATTCAGCGGGTTGAAATACGTCAAAAAACATGTCTCTGAAGTTTCTCCCATGACCCTTTAGGGTAGCCAAATTTTTGGGACCAAAAGTTGTAAAAAAATGTATGCTACCTCGGTTCAGAATGGCATCAGTCAACATCATTGCTCTATTAGAAACCTGTCAATGTTGTTTTTGTTTCCTAACAGCCCATGTGGCAGCGTTAGATCACCTCGTTCCTGCTGCATCTATCATTATGATCTGATTATCAGAGCTTGAACCCTCGTCGATATACCGTGACGATGGTTTACTAGGCGGGCGCGACAAATCAAAAAGAGACGTTAATTTCTCCTTGACAGATCGAGCAGCTTTGTCTATGGGATGTCTCTTAGTAGACGGTCTCTTGCTCGACATGATGATGATGATAGTCAAGAGCGCTAAGGTGCAGTGAGGCTGTACGTCGTGTAGGTGTGGCTTTTCCCACAATGTGTAGTCCTAAATAGAGACATTAAAGAAAAAGCTCGCATTGAATTAAATCTGGTCCTATTCCTGCACGGAGCTCAACTTGGGAGTCCTCAAATGCTCAATAACCTCTGATAATTCCAAGAATGAATCAACCACACAGTCCACCTCACCTCCTTCGTCTTTACTCCTCACCAACACCCCATCTCCTACCATAGGGTCTTCACCTGATCGGCGAACATAGATGGTTTTCATACCTACACTCGCAGCGGCATGCAAGTCTTTGATGTGGGCTGCTACCATGGCGCATTGAGAGGGAGGGAGGGAGAGGTGATGGATGGCTTGTAGGTACGCTTTTGGGTTTCTGTTGGTTTTTGTTGTTGGTTAGAATTGAGAGAAAGAAAGGATTCATGAGGAGGATGGGAAATGACGGACGGTTTAAATGTATCAAATAGTTCTGTGGAAAATATCATATCCCAAGGTAGATTTGAATGCTTAGCCTATACATAAATGAATTAGAACATTCAAAGTGAAAGCGTGGAAAAGCGTGGGAGGTTGAAGGCTCATTCACCATGTCAATAAGTAAACGAACGTTTCCATTTGATAAAGTGGTGATGATAACTTGCTTTTTGAGAGCTGATAGACCTTGCACGGTATCTGGCCATCCTATTTAATAATTACCGATGTGAGAACGTAAGTTTGTAAGTCAAAATGTGGACTGGGGATCAAGGGATAGTAAATTGACCTTCTAACCGATGCCATACAAGATTAAGCACCTCGCGAGTTGAATCATCCCATAAGGCGCCGATATGACACCAATCGTCTGATTTCAACATATTGTCAAGGATCTGTCCGGATAGTATTTTAATGGATCATTTTCGAGCATTCGATATTTCCATAATCAATTCCCTTGGATTTAATTACAATCTTGGAAGGGGGGATGTACTTCTCTATGCATCACATCAACACTGGATGGTCCTTGACCACCAGCAGCTATACGGCTACTGTGGGGTAATTTAGACCATCATATTTAAAAAGACTAGAAACACAGGTTCATAACAAGATCAACCACGAACGTATTGATAATATAACCCATACGCCATTCTTGTGCGAACTTGGGCCAATCTGTAGTTCCTACAGTAAGGGGTGATCCATTTTAAATAACTATAGAAACCGGAGAGAATGTCTCTGGGGTAACTTACCTAGTCCAATACCATATTTCTCGCCTAAAGCTTCGAGTTCTAAAGTGACAGATCTGCGCCAATCTACAACTGTTCCGAAGACGTCGAAAACAAGGGCTTTGACTTGATCCATGCTTTTATGTAAATGGTTCAAGCTTTTAAGCTGAGGTTGAAGAGCGTTATGAGTCCAGGTTGTCGCTTTGGTTCAAAGTATTCCGTTCCGGCTAGGAGCCGGGTTTCTGCAGATCCGGGCCCGGAAGGATTTTGGGTTTCCTCATGACCAGTCTCTCTTCTTACAACCTGAGGTTGACTCCTTTCAAACTCCCTTATATATATCGTAGAAGATGCAAAAACAAGATGAAACCCTAATGATATAAAACAAAGGAAGGTTGCAATGCTACGATACTCAAAACCTAGTATGTGTAGGGGGGATGGATGGTAGACGGGATGGGATGTATGTGGTATGAATGAATATTGACGAATGGATGGATGGATGGGATGGGATGGATGGGATGGATGGTTAGTAATAGATACAATAGAGAGGAAAATTAGTAGGCAGAACTCCATGTATCATAAAGCTTTATATAATATATATATATCATGTTGCAGGCACTTCAACGGCCGCAACTCCACAAGCGTTCAATCCAAGTAAGATAGCGCGAGCAACATCACCATCTCCAAGACTATCCGGTGAAAAACTTTTTCCTAAACCAAAAAAAAAAGGAAAATTAAACGACGAAAAAAAAAACAAGGCTAAAAAAAGTTATCTCCTACATCAGTTCCATCCGGTTTCCCTACTTCTTCATCATCATCGTCGTCCATGGAGGTCAACGGGGAGTCTTCATCTTCTATTTGATAGAAAAGATATTTCTTTTTACCAACATAATATCTCGGCATCGCATTATAAGACCTCTTGGCATAGGGCTCCGATTTCAACAATTTGATCTTCGGCTTTGAATACCCCCAGCAAGGCTGAACCATGCCCACAAATACCCGCCGCTTCTTCTTCCCAACTTGAAGAATCTTTGGTTCATCATTTGGCGCTGCTATCGCTACTTGCTGTGCCACATCGGTGATAGTAGTCATGATCGGGGTCGTGGCATTTGTCGGTGCAGGCAGGTTCGTTTTACTGCCAAGGTTGACACGTTTCGTATTCCGCTGGCGCTGTGCAGGTAATGGAATGGAATCAGGGACTACATCGCAAGTCCGGACTCCAACATATGGTTCACCCCGTTTACGACAAGAAGCAGTACAATTGCAGAACCCTTCACATGCGGGACAGCTGTATTCCTCATCATTGAGGTCAAATTGATGCTCAGGATACCTAAAACGTTGCACAAGACATCACAACAAAAAAGAACAAGAAAAGACTTGTCAACTTTCCGAAAAAAGGAGATCGACAATTTCACAAAAAGACGCACCGGAATGCGTAACAGCGGACGCAGAATTTCTTTTGACAAGCGGAACAAGTCATCTTTGCGTAGAAAGTCTTGCGCCGACATTGATGACAAGAGCCATCAACCTTATCCAATAGCTACTCTTGACCCTTGTCCACTTGAGAGAGCTTCAGTTTTAGTTCGATGAGCGGCGAAATTGATCGTGTGCGGGAAGGTTTTGGTGATATTTGAGCTTTAACAACAGGTTTCGGAATTGGCTTGCGAACCGTAGGCTGACGAATGGTAGGCTTGCGAATGGTAGGCTTGCTATCGTCACTTTCATCATCATCAGTTTCCGAGTCTGAGCCAGACTTGTCGGCATCTGGAGCTGAGCTGGCAGATGAAAACGAAAAACGACGTTTGGATCTAGCAGTCTTAGATGCTAGCAAGTCAATGTCATCGTGACTGATCATATCGGGTATGACACGCTTCGTACGTATGCGTGGAGGTAGTTGTCTCCTATATATTTCCTCCTTTCCAGGTTCTTCATCATCAGCTGGAACAGACTGCAGCGAGGCATGAGTCTTCTTTGCCTGAGCAGAATCCGAGGAGGAAGACGCATCCGTCGACGAAGAAGATGGCTGTGGAGACTGATCACAATCTATTACCTATATTTGACCTATATAGGCTATTAGTTCAAGTCTAGTTTGTAAGCAAAGGCGCACAATGCGAAATTTCAAACACGTCTACAGATATGAGAACAGCTGTAAAATGTCTAGAATCATTCCCCATACCAATCAAATCATGGTAATTAATTGTGGGTCTAGATTGATATACAGTCGTGGACAACAAATTTGATATCTCGGCAGCCAATCAATTTTTTGGCAATCTGACTTCTGGTTCTTGTTCGGGTTGGTGAAATATGTCAAAAAACACACCTTGGAAAATTTCCCAGAAGCCCTTTAGATTATCCAAATTTTCGACCAAAATCATTGTACACCAAAGAGGTAGGCCATGCATCATTTCAACGTTATATACTGAATAAGCGGTCTTGGCAACGAGGTTGTAAGACTTGTAAACTTCGGAGTGGATAAAGTCTTGTGGAAGGTCGTCAACCGTTTTATCGACAAAGGTGACTGGGAGTACACCAGCAGTGTATAATCGAGCTATTTTTCAATGGTCAGCGATAAGTGCGAAGCTAACAATAATAGAATAGACAAGACTTACCAAATTGAAAAGGAGCGTGTAACCGGCGCTCGTGAGAGTCGTTTGTTCAGAGGTACCATTTTCCAACGCTGGGAATGAATGAGGCACCGGTCAACACAAAGTCTAAACCTTCCTCCGTCCATTTCCTATGCCATTCTTCCCTATATAAATCTCTTGCTACAATTGATTCCGCGATCCTGGGCAGCAGTTCTGTATGCATTATACCATAGAGTTGACTAGCCATAGGATCGCTCGAACGGACGAAGAAAGCGAGGATCTTCTTGATGATTCTAGGTAATTGGAGAAGATTTGGGATTGACTTGGCGGCTGGAGAGATCGTTTCGTTGAGACTTAAAGCGTTTGTAATTTGCTGGCCTGGGATGAGGAAAAAATAAAAACTTCAGATTCAAGGAACTACATCGGAAATCGGCACGTACCCCCCCATCAGAGAAGAGAAGCTGATATCCGATTTCCAGCCCTTCCCAGATATTAGGAGGCCGGCTAAGTGCAATGATATGAATAAAAAGAGAACGACCTAGTTAAACTGCAAACATACAAATCGACAACTTCATGGCCTTGCTTTTTAAGAGCCGAAACCACTTGCTTTAAGGCACGTTTACAAGCAGGTGAGGGAGGTATCATGCCTATTATCGATGATTAGCGAACATTTTAGATATATAGTCACGTAAATCGATTACCATCTTCCCAAATGACTCCTCATTTCAGTTTGCGACCTTCGTCCCGAAGATTGACATGTTGCCAGGGTAAAGGAACGCACTGTCGGAAGTCTCTTTAAAAAAGGAAAATGCCAACACCAAAAATGTGAGAGGACGTACCGTATAAATGTATTGCCATGGGTTTGCCAAAATGACGCGCTTCGAAAATCCATGCAAGTCCTTAAGATTACCTGCCAATGGGAATGTCACAATCGGTAAACCTTCCATTCCCATCAGCATCAGGGACGACCCGCTGCTTGCCCGCTGCCCCACATTGGAAATCGTCCGGCGCTAGCTCTTAAAATCCATACTCCACAGAAATGTACAGGAATCCTGACACTACCACCCCCAATCTCAATTTTGCTTCCACCACCTGCTACCAGTGTGCCGCCTCCTCCTGTACAGGTCGGTAGTGCGGGCAAAGATATCCGAGACCGTCTCGATGGCGAGCAGACCGGTGGGGACGGTAGTTTTTACGTGAATTAAGGCACCTGCATCTTGAAGTAGGCGTACTATTGACGACGACGTTGCCGATGGACCTCCAATATTACGAGAGTAATCAATTGTGGAATGATGGCCTTGATGTCTACCACGTCTGGATGGATACGTGGATACGGTTAATCTCGGTATCCTTTACACCCATTAGAGAAGGTTCACAAGTAGGATCGTTCATGGAGTCTATTCCTGGTCCCCAGTTCGCAACTGGAGGAGAGCGACAAGAGTTTTTTTTGCGTAAGCCATCATGATAGCTGTAGGTGAAATCGCGCCGCAGTGACATTGAGTACCGTTGGCGGGACGTCCACGGTAGAATTTGCACTTTGCCCTTTGTCCTTCCATCATCGGTCACGCGATTAATAATTATGTGACGATATTGGTACTTACTGTGCATATCTACAAAGTATTGCTGCCATCGCACTGAAAATAGACCAGCCTGTACTCATGTTGGAGAGAGAAGGGCTACCTGTTGAAGTATTTCGCAGCAGAACTAAAATGAATATATATTGTCTCAACTTCAATTCGAAGTTTTAGAGTCAGTAAAACAAATACCTAAAATGAATATATATCTAAATGATATTAGTAAATGTTTCGTATAGTAAAATATATTCTACTCACTGTCTCAACTTCAATTCGAAGTTGAGACTCCTAAATAAAAACACGAAGCAAATAACTGAGCGCGATTATGTAATCTCGCTCAGGGACTCGGAAGATCAAGAGATGTAGATAAGAAATATGATAAAGCTATGACAGCTGTTCTCATATCTGTAGACGTTTTTGAAACTTTACATTGTGCGCCTTTGCTTACAAACTTAGCCTATATGGGTAATATTATGATTCAGTCTCCACAGTGGAGTAGTTGTAAGCAGCGCCTGTTACCATATGTAATTGAACCCTTGACTCCTTACCATGGGTAACTACAGATTTATACCAGAAGAGCAGAAAAAGCTTGTCATTACTATGTTGGACAGAGGCCCAGTGCATCAGGAAAAGTCAACATTACATGAGGCAACTTGAGCCGCCTTCAATACCTTCATCATGTACCGTAAGTCACTCAAGGCATCCCAAGGGAACTCATGTCCTCAAGTCAATTCTGGAGATTCTGCCTTACAAAAGTCAGCATGTCTTCAAACAAAGGCGTCTCATGTGAACTTCAAGGGAAGGAATGTCGGTATGTCTTCATGTCATGAAGTATTAACGGCACACCATGTAACTCAACATTTCAATTTTGTAGGGTGGTTTTTCGCATTAGATCTATGACTAGTCTAAACAATATGATAACCCCGATAGATATCTGCCTAATTCTACACCCTAATCTGTAATGGTAATCCAATGCTATTGAATTCTGGTAGATGTGGGAGAATTGAATAAAGAGTAAAAGAGAGAAAACGGGGAACTAACAGTCTTCGTCTTCATCAGAATCATCTACTGCTGCGCGGGGATCAAACATTTCACCCTCAGATGAGATCCCACTGTAAGCACCAGTTGCTTTTCTTGCACCACCATGATTGAGGAGGTTACCCGCCGCTGAGAGGATGGTGCTCCATTTCTTTGTCTTGAGACCAATCATGGCTTTGATGTAGGAAGAGGCCTGTGAGCCATAGGTATTGTCAGAGAAGTCAATCGCAGTGGCGTGTGCCTTGTCCCATTCTCCAGTTTTCCACAGGGAATACTCGCACTCAAGCTGGAAAGGAAAACTCTCAAATAATGACCATGTAATAGGAGAACTTCAAACGATAGCTTACAGCAGCAAGGGAGAGTGCCATTCCTGTGAACGGATACTCCTCAAAGCCATCCACATGGGCGCCGACAATGAATTTGAGGTGTCCAAATGCAAACGTGGCCATGAGGATCGGATCCTCATAGCTACCTTTCTTTACCTGACCCAGAGGCTGACATTAAGAGCGGTCACCAAATACTCAAGGAATATTACAACTCACAGTATCGTTATACTCTCGCCAGTGGAAAATGAGGTTTTCAGGATTAGTCACCATACTGACATAGTCCGCAATTGCTGCCTTGTTGGGATAGCGCTCTTTGTCTGAAAATTCTTCCCTGAGAGCCTTGTTTTCAGCAGACTTGATTCCAGTACGCCAAGTGTGGGATATCGCTATTGCCTGTGGGAAAGACATATAAATAAGTATGGTTTGTGAATGGTTCAAGTAAATTGAAACTAACCAACTCATAAATGACACCTTTTGGTGACAAAGATTGTGATTTCTTGAGGTCTGCATACCGGTCTGCATACACTTCCTTTGCAACGAGCTGGACCAGATTCACAGGATCAGAAAGGATGAAAGGATTTGCACTGTGTAATGAGGCAATATGGGCTTGGAATGTTGGGATAAAAACTGACTTCCAGAGCGTCTTGATTGTGGGGGGCAAACTGTCCTGGCTAAATCGGGTACGAGTGGTCATAGCGCGCAGCCCAAAATCTTGTGGTGCCTTGGGTGGTGGAACAACATTTCGCTCAACCTTTGCGATGGACTGATGAGTGAGATGGAAGGATTATATGAGAAGTTAGATCGATGAGGCAAGAAAACATGTACCTTGCCCAAAGGACCCTTTCCTAATTTGGATTTAGCCACAGCCTTGCGTTCAACTTCACCATCGATCCCTTCCTCATCACTCCAGCCACCGTACATTGCCTCTATTTCAGCTGGGGCTGAATCAACCTCTGCAGTAGTGATAACTTTCCTTGCAGATTTCTCAGCATTCTTGAGCTTAATGCCCAGATGAATCCCAACTTTCACATTCTTTGGCGGGGCTGATAAGGTATTGGTTTTTGACTTCTTCCCAGCTCTCAACGTGGATTCATCCCTAATAAATTTTCCTTAGACATAATACAATTTACGACAGAAAAGGAACTGCAGGAGATACGCACAGAGCATCCTTTCCACCAGGCTTGGACTCAGAAAGCATTCTTTTTCTTTTCGGTGCAGCCTCTTCCAACGCAACATTTTTCGGGTCCTGGGTAGTGTTGAAGGGAGTTATATTTAAGTCTGGAGCTATTAAACGCTTCGCTTGAATAGATTTCCTGGCATTGATCTTCTCCTTTCGGATTGGTGCTGGTTTAAGTGCAACATCATCATCGTCATCGTCATATTTGCTCATGGCATCTGAATCCACATCATCCAAGCCTTCTTTCTCTGACTCTTGTGTATCACTGAATATGCACAAGTCATCTTCGTCATCACCATCATCTCCAAACTCGGATGCGCATGGAGTTGTGGCTGTGCTCATAGTCTTGTTGGCGTCAATGGGAATGTCCTACACATGGTACGTCAGCAGATTATTCAAATGGAATTGTTCATAGACTTAACTGAGAGTTCTACAGCTTCCTCGTCACAATCTGACCCCCCCTCCTCACTATTGGCCTTTGCGATGGGGCGACTCACCTTCTGCACCGCTTTTGTTGGAGGTCGTGATGCATGGAGTCGACGAAGTAACTGTTCCTCTTGCATGGCATCTTCCTTTTCAGCCAGCATAGCAAACTTCAAGTCTCTCTGTGCCTGTACAGCTGCCTTTGCGATGGCGGCTGTCACCTTGTCAGCTGCAACCTGCTCAGACGTACGGGGAGTTGGACCGATGCCAGACATCTTGCGGTAGTTTGGCTTCTCCCTGTTGGCATTGACGCCTTGAGGTGTTTCTGAGGCTTTTTTATTGCGAGTTTGCATTTTGTGGGGCTGATGTGGGAGACAATTTTTTTCCAAGGTCCGCTCAAGGTGATGGCGTTATTCCTTGATTTTTGATTGCGCCGTGAATTTTATTTGTTGCCTTTAGTTCTCAATTCATTCATTCAACTACCATGGTCCCCCCACCTCGCCGAACTCGAACAAATAACCGCCTTACCTGTCAAATTTGCGGTCGAAGTGACTTTCGAAGCATTCGTGGTTTCTCAAAGCACCGCAACTCACACTATTCCTCTACCAATGTTAATCCTGTGTCCCCACTGCCACCCGAGCTCTCTGACTCTGACCAAGATGATCTTGGAGAAGACGACCAACCACCTCCTGACGGGGGTCCACCTTTTATTGGCACACCACCCCCTCCACCAAGTACTAATAACCCACCAGAAAATGTTGATTATCATCCAATCCTTGATGGTAGCGTCTGTTTTTTTATTATTCTTTATTCACCATTTAACAATTCATATTTTAGCTACACCATGCAACGAAGCTGGAGTTGATCTGCCCCCTAACACCCCACCACCACCCCGCTCACAGAAAAGCTCGAGTGATTGGACACCGTGGAATAGTCGGATTGAATTTGAACTTGCGGAATTTCTCTACAAACGCAACCAAATGCCCAATACGCAAGTCAATGTTCTTCTCGATTTGTGGGCCGCCAGTCTCCTTGCTGCCCAAGAAGGGCGCCCTGTTGATGAAATTCTCAACCCTCCATTTGCAGACGTCCATGACATGCATGCTGTCATTGACTCAACGGTGCTTGAAGGCGTCGCCTGGGAATCTTTTTCGGTTGAGTACAGTGGTGACCGGCCTGATATTTCCCCTGAATGGATGGATGAGAAGTATGAAGTCTGGTTCCGTGATCCCTCCGCAGTTGTTCGAGCGATGCTCAAAAATCCTGACTTTGAAGGGGAGTTTGATTACAAGCCATTCAAAAAGTACAACCCCGAAGAAGGTCGCGAATACAAAGATTTTATGTCTGGTAATTGGGCATGGGAGCAAGCTGTGCGTGCGTTATTTTATATGAACACTCTCATCATTTAATCTCCACCAAATTTGTAGGACGTGATATCAGAAGATCCAGCCACTCATGGATCTATGTTCGTACCAATCATTCTGGGAAGCGACAAAACCACAGTCTCAGTCGCTACAGGTCAAAATGAATACTACCCGCTGTACTTGTCCATTGGGAATATTAGGAATAATGTGCGTCGCGCGCATCGAAGCTCAGTTATATTAATTGGGTTCTTGTCCATTCCAAAAAGTTCGTTTTTCCCATCACTGATCTTTTGCATTTACTTACCAAACTAATCTAGCAACTCGCCAGCATTCAAACACAAGTTTATTCCGCCAGTTTCGCCATCAAATTTTTCACTCATCCCTCTCAGCAATTCTTCAACCACTCCGACCAGGGATGACGGTTCCAGAAGTGGTTCAGTGTCCAGATCGACATTTTCGCCGCGCTATCTATGGACTGGGACCCTATATCGCAGACTACCCTGAGCAGGTTCTTCTGGGTTGTATTGTCCAGAACTGGTGTCCTCGGTATGAACTGCTTTTCACATGTATTACTTTGATCGAAAAATAATCACTGTTTCCGTCATTAGTTGTACTGCCCACCATTCAAATCTTGATGGAGAGGCTGGGCCCCGATCAAAAGAACATCGCCAACAGGCCGTTGACTGCCTTGGACTTGGTAAATTGTGGGACGATTATGGCATCGTTGGCGATATCATCGTAAGCTTATTGCCTTCTGCCAGTGATAAAACAGATACCAGAGTCTGACCTCTCTCGTTCTAGCCCTTTACAGATAACTTTCCAAGAGCCGATATCAATCAGTTACTTTCACCTGACCTTCTCCATCAAGTAATCAAGGGCGGGTTCAAAGACCACCTGGTAACCTGGGTTGGGGAATACCTTGAGCTCGAACATGGGCCTGCTAAAGCCAAAGAAATCATGGATGATATTGACCGTCAGTAGGAATTTTTTTCTGGTTCCTGCATCATTTTTTGACGTGGTTGGACAGAATTGCACTTGCCCCATCTTTCCCAGGGCTGCGTCGCTTTCCCCAGGGTCGAAATTTTAAACAGTGGACTGGTGACGATTCAAAAGCACTTATGAAGGTAAGCAGAGTATTTATTCCTAAAAGGTCACCATTATTACATCCTGAACTTATTTAAGGTCTACGTCTCTGCTATTGAAGGCCATGTCCCTCAAGATATGGTTCGCGCGCTGGTCGCATATCTAGACTTTTGCTATCTCGTCCGCCAAGCCCAACCTACAGAACATACCCTTCGGCAGGTTGACGAAGCACTTTCTCGATTCCACCATTATTGTAAAATTTTCCAGGAGACTGGTGTTCGTGCGGAAGGTCCATCAGGTATCTCATTACCCCGTCAACACTCTCTTGTCCATTACCGGGACCTCATTGAAGCATTTGGTTCTCCCAACGGCCTCTGCTCATCAATCACTGAGGCAAAGCACATAAAAGCAGTGAAAGAGCCCTGGCGTCGTTCCAGTCATTATAATGCACTGGGGCAGATGCTCGTTACCAACCAACGTCTGGACAAGCTTGCCGCTGCCCACATTGACTTTGCTGATCGTGGAATGCTCAAAGGGTCATGCCTTCAAGACGCAATGGCAAAATATCTGGCGAGTGTCGAGGAGGAACCCGAACCCGAGGGACAGACTGGAGGCGAGGCTGGAGGCGGAGTCTACAACGGCAGGGTTGAATTGGGCAGAAATCTGGGGATGTTGCAAGGAGATGAGGAGGCCAATGGTGGTCCTGTCGATGGTACTGCTGTGAACGAGGTTTTTTTAGCAAAGACTCCTCGTGCGTACCCTCTTTCTGTTGTGATATTTCAACTTACTCAATCTTCAAACATCTTTTTCATTTATTAGAGCGTAGTTATGCCAAATCCCTTCACCAACTTGGTATTGACATCAATGTACCCTCTCTTCAGCTTCTCACACATGAGTTTCTGGGCTCTCAGGTCAATCCAGATGCTGGTCCTATCCCTTCGTATGCAAACCCTGTTATTTCTGGAAATATCAAGGTCTTCCATTTGGCTCTTGTCATTTTTCATGCGCCTTCAGATCCCTCAGGCATGAAGGGAATGCGTCGTGAATATGTCTGCTGCACCCCGTCCTGGCGCCAGGATGGTCCTCGACGAGATACTGTCTTTGTCACGGTGAATCCAAACGAAAAGGGGATAAGGAGAATGGAAGTTGCTCGAGTCCTTCTCCTTTTTTCCTTTGTTCATGAGATGAAGACTTATCCATGTGCACTAATTCATTGGTTCCCATGGGTTGACGAGAATCCTGATCCTGACACAGGAATGTGGATTGTTCAACCAGAGTACACAAATCCGGGGAAGCCTGCACTCCAGGTCATACACCTTGATACCATTTCGCGCCTTTCTCATTTGCTCCCTATTTTTGGGCCTTCCTTTGTTCCCATATCTCTCCACTTCTCAGAGACCCTTAACTCTTTTCATTCATTCTATGTTAGTAAATATGCCGACCATAATACCTTTGATATAACCAAATTGCCTCAATGAATTTTTTTCTCAGCAGAAACAGGTGCTTATTATAAAACATCCTTCAGGACATTGTGGCTTCAAGGTCTTCGCCGCCCTTTCATGACATTAACAGGCTTGGATGCCTTGATGCTAAGTTGTGATGTGATTAATGTCACTGAAGTCACTTCATGTCGTTCATGGAACTGTGACATTTCCTGATGTGGCCTGGCTGACGAGGCTGCGCAGGAAAATTAGCTGAAGGAAATGAAGGAAAACTGGTTGTTCGCCATGTTACTGAGTAATACTGACCTTTGCCACTAACTGTGTCTCTCTTTATACTGCTGGCTGTTCCAAGGGTCGGTGAATGGAATTTTGAGAAGATTTTCTAGAATTGGGTAGTGAATGGAATGTCTCGGTTACATAGCAACGACTCCGACGAGGAGAAGGCTAGCATTGGAGCTTAGAGGAGCAAGTGGAGTCTTACTAATCCTGGCCATTACTATTTTTGGGTGTTTGTCACAAATAAAGGCGCACAATGCAAAAATTTGAAAACGTCTACAGATATGAGAACAGCTGGAATGAACGAGAACAACTTGCCATATTACAACACTCCCCCTCGAGTTAAACGAGGTCATTCACATTCGCGTGAACGCGGTTACCACGTGATGGGTGTATGTGCGGTGTCGACATCAGGTGAGTGATTAAACAATCAGCTTCGCAATTGTTGTCAGACTGAGTTTAAACGTCTTTCTTTCCCAACCCCAGCATTTCGACGAATCGCTCGAACTTTGGCCTTGCGAGCGCCTTCATAAATATATCCGATAAGTTCTCATCTGTTGGTATATACTCGATAATGATCTTTTGATCCTCGACAGCTTCTTGGATGAAATGGTATCGGAGATTGATGTGCTTGGTACGTGAGTGGAACTTATTGTCTTTTGCCAGCGCAATCACACCCTGATTATCAGAATTGATTTTCATAGGCCTGTTTTGCACTCCTCGGATTTCGTTGACAAAGCTTCGCAGCCACAAAGCTTCTTTAGCTGCGTGCGTTTGTGCGATGTACTCTGCTTCAGTACTCGACAACGCGATTATATGTTGCTTTTTTGAGCTCCATGAGATTGCTCCGCATCCGAAAAGAAAAGAATAACCCGAGATTGAGTGTCGATCCTTTTGGCTAGCCCAATCAGCATCACAGTAGCCTTCTACCAGGGTTTCCATTCGTCCTCCAATGGTAAGCCACAAATCTTTTGTATGTCCCAGATAACTGATCACTCGTTTTAAAGCTTCCCAGTGGGCTGGACCTGGATTTTGGATAAATTGCGAAAGTATACCAACTGCATAGGCAATATCCGGTCTTGAAATGACTGCTGGCCACAACACACTGCCAATCGCCTTCGCATATGGCACCCCTTCCATTCGTGCAACCTGGTTCGGAGTCGATGGGCCTTGGTCTTTCGAAAACATGGCACTAGACTCCATAGGTGTCGAAACCGGCTTCGCATTGGTAAGTTTGAAATTACCAACCATAGCCTCGATATAAGATCGCTGATTTATGGATATGGTTCTTTCAGCTCAGTCCCGTTTGATTTCAAAACCAAGAAACCATTGAATAGGTCCGTTATCCGTTATCTCCCAGTGTTTTCGTATTTCCGATTTAAAATTTTCAGCGTCAACCATTCGTTTAGAAGTAACAGCCATGTCGTCCGTTGCTACAGCAACTATGGTATGTTCATCTCCTGCGCGTCAATAGAAAACCAAATGATCAACAGCTAATCGTTTGAATCCCAGGTCCATTAGAAAGACTCTACTCATTTCAAGGTACCAACCACGTCCTGCTTGTTTTAAACCATATAACCCCTTCAACAATCGACAGACTTTTCCTTCCTGACCCGGTTTAAGAACTCCTCAAGGCGGTTTCATATATATATAACTTCTTTTAATGGTGCATTTAGGTAAGCACTTTTGACATCTATGTGTTCGATTTCCCAATCTTGCTCGGCAGCATTAGCTAGTACGACACGAACGGTTGGCATTTTGGCAGCGGCTGAGAATGTTTTGGTATAATTCACTCCTTCAACTTGTCTATGGCCACCTGCTACTATTCGGACTCGGTAACTTTGAATTTGGCCATCAGGACCTCGTTTCTCCCTTAGGACCTCAGTACAAGGTATAGCTGTGTGCCCAGGAGGTAAGTCTTCGATAATCCAGGTTCCAAACTTTTCAAGTTGACTGATTTCGTAATCGAGTGCAGCTTGCCATTTGTCCGCATTTGGACCATGTAATGCTTCATTAAGTGTAGGCGGTTCGGTATTTAAACCACCAATCAGTGCGAAATCAGGAGGTAAGTCGTTGAATGAGTTTTTGTCATCTTCAGGAAAATGATTGACGAAATCTTCAATTTTAGGTTCATCAAAATGAGCAAGAGCTGTTGTAAGGCCTTCATTTATCATTTTATAGGCTCCTTTTGGCTTTCTTGGACGTTGACCTCGACCAAAACTTTGATCTTCGTGTTCAGGAAGCTCTAGGGTAGGTTGTACTGTTGCTTCTGGCTCGGATGGAAAAGGAACAGAATTTGTTTGTTGAGAATCTGGTAATTCTTCAGATTTCTCAGCTTCGGTTTTGGAACTGATGTCTTGGATGATGTTTTCAGGATGTTTGGAATTATTGGGTGGGTTTTGAATGACTTTATCCCTCTCCCCCTCATTTGGAACATCACCTGGAATGGTAACAGCATTGTTGGTGTCGTTTTCATTGAATACAACATTCCGTTCGGCCGAAACTGATCGTTTGTTAGGCCAGTAGATCCTAAAACCCTTTGATTCCGAGTCATATCCAACAAATCGTCCTTGTTGAGCTCTCGCATCAAGTTTTCCAGCTTTCAAATCTTTCACATAAGCTGCTACTCTGAACTCCTGAATACCATAAAGATTTGGTTTCGTATTGTGCTTCATTTCGTAAGGTGTTTTACCATTTAACGATCGAGTAGGGGTTCGGTTTTGGAGCCAAGTTGTTACGAACTTTCTTTTCTTTTTCTTATCTCCACCGAACATGTGCTCGTTTCACCTACATGCTTTTCACCTTCCCTCTTTCATTTCCGTTTACATATGCATTCCTCACCTTTTTCATCGTTTCACCTATTTATACTTATGCATACCTTCCTACATGTGGACGCTTCACCTTATGCACGCCCCTTTTACTTACTATAAATACGCTAGTTACACCAGATGTAAACCTTAGCTAATTCTTGAGAATCTAACGCGGTTACTTTCTACTCGAACGACCTCAAACTCTCTAGACTCTGCCTTGACTACTTGTCTTGGTATTCTGCAGAGCTCAGACTACGACGAATTGATCTTTCATACGACTGTTTACAGCCAGAATCCTCTGAGCCGTTCAAAGTTGTAACACAAGTAGTGTGTTTCATGGCTTCTTCCCATAGGAAGTGAGGTAATCCAGATTGGAGCAACAAAGCTCTTGCACATTCGGTTCGGGTTCGCATGCCTCTTTCAGAGGTACCGTTTTGTGGAGGTGAGTCATGAACTGTCAATTCGCGAACTGTGCCTTTGGTATCGTGATGCTGAATAAATTCCTTTGATAGAAATTCTCCCCCTCGATCGCAACGGACCACTTTTATTCGATTTCCAGATTGGGTTTTGATGTAAGCTTCATCTTTCTTGTACAATTTCAAGGTTTCACTTTTCTTTTCTTGAAAGTACAGCTTCGTTTCGTGAGTGGCATCATCAATATGAGCAGCAACATAATAGTGGCCATTTAGGCTTTTTACCAATGCTGGTCCCCAAAGGTCCCAATGGACACGTTCTCCATATTCAGTAGCTCTAGTTTCAGACTCCTTCGGATATGGTTGTCTGGCAGATTTAGCCTTGGCGCAAGCTTCACAGAAATCGGGTTTCGACTCTAGATCCAGTTCAATCCCAGATATAAGACCTTGGGAGATGGTGTTTTTAATTGCTGAATGTGAGATATGACCCAATTTTCGATGAGCTTCGCTAATAGTCATCCTTTTAGATGCTATATTTGCGAAATTGGCATTGCTGGCTTCTTTGGGATTTGCTATGCGATAGAGGCCATCGGCTCGTGGAATTGTGGCAATGGTAGGTCCATTTGGCCGTTTTATTGTGCACATTCCTTTGAAGAACATCACCAGATATCCGGCCTGTTCAAGTCTGCTGATGGATATAAGGGTGAATGCCAGATCAGGTGCGTGTACTGCATTTTTGAACACCATCTTGGTTCGTTTTGACCCATTTGGTAGATCCAGATGCATATCTCCCATACTGATTGCTTTTACTGTCCGGCCATCTGCAGTTGTGATCTCTTTGTCAATAGGTCGATAGTTGGTGGAGTTTGATTGATCCGGAGAGTAATCTCGGCTTGCCCCACTGTCTACACAACCTCCCAGCCTAGCTTTTAGGACCGGAAGCGCATTTGCAACAGCTGCGTAATTGGACGTGCATGTGAATGCAAAAAGTTCATCATCCTCTTCGTCAACTGCTACTATTGCTGTCTCAATCTTTTTGGGCTTCTTCTGCCTCGGACCTTGGCCCTCTTTACCACCACCTTTTGACCAACACTCCGATGATACGTGTCCCGGCTTTTTACAGTTTCCGCAGATAACATCTGACCCCTCGTTTCCAGATCTTTGTGGCTTCTTCCCTCGACGAGATTTACCCTTGCCAGCACCTCCTGAATGAGTTGCGAGTGCTGACTCTGCATTTTTCACTCGTTCGTCATTGATTACACGATGCTGAGCTTCTTCTATGAAGAAAGCTATCAAGTCATCAGCCTGCATCCGTTTTGACGAGGTAGCAAGGACCGAATTGGTTCTTTTGGCTGCTGTGATGGTTTGGAGGGTGGGTCAATAGGATTCAGGTAAGGAGGTCATTATGATGGTATTGAATCTCGAATCTGACAGTGTTGAACCCATGGATATTAGGTTATCGCGATGTCGTAACATGAGCTGAAAATGCTGCTTAAGTTCCATGAGGTGGACCTTTGGATCTTCGTTTTCGCAGAGCTTCATGCTGGCCAATTGGTCTTCGGCGTCGAGCAGGTAAAGTGTACTTTTTGTGGTGGCATCGGCTTTGACAACATCCCACATTTCTTTCGCAGTCTCGAGGTTCTTTATTTTTGCTCCAAGATGTGGTGAAGTTGTCGAAAGTATGATGTGTTGAGCCAGGTATTCTCGTTTTTCAAACTCTGATAACCGGGCTTCTTTGGTTTCAATTTGTTCTTCCGTAGCTGCAGTTTTTCCATCTGCTAAGACTGGAGTACCATTGAGCGTTTTAAATGGCATAGGCGCGGCAGTAGTGCCTTCAACGTGTCTCCATAAACCCTTGGACCCCATTGCTCTTCGTATCCTTGGTTGGTAATCTGACCAGTTGCTTCCATCATCTCGGAGCTTAGGAACTTGAAGGCTTGGTGATTCAGAGTTGGAGTGTGTGGATAGGTCTTCGGGGCCCATAACCTGTTGAAGTATTTCGCAGCAGAACTAAAATGAATATATATTGTCTCAACTTCAATTCGAAGTTTTAGAGTCAGTAAAACAAATACCTAAAATGAATATATATCTAAATGATATTAGTAAATGTTTCGTATAGTAAAATATATTCTACTCACTGTCTCAACTTCAATTCGAAGTTGAGACTCCTAAATAAAAACACGAAGCAAATAACTGAGCGCGATTATGTAATCTCGCTCAGGGACTCGGAAGATCAAGAGATGTAGATAAGAAATATGATAAAGCTATGAATGAACGAGAACAACTCGCCATATTACAACACTACCAATTATAATATATGCCTCCCTTGTCACTTTCTCAAAGGATGGATCAACCCACTGCATCGCTTTGTCACGAGAGACTGCATTGTGTTACCGTGACGAAGGGCATTGATGGCAATGTAGCAGTCCTCGGCAGGTGCTTTGGGAGTGAACAGGACGGGCAATAGGCCAAGAGGCAAGGTCTGAGATTTCAAGTTTTTGTCCGGACAGGAATTTGTGATTCAGTGCGATTCTTGTCCGGATTGCACCTAGGTTCCCGAAAATATGTCTGGATTGTTGACCTAGCTATTTTTCGGCCCAATTTTGTCCGGATTGGTGGGTCAGGCCTCTTAGGGCTCGAAAAATATCTGTACTGCTCTCGCCTGCCTCGAAAAAGCACAATTCTAGCTTAGAATGAGTGTATCCTATCGTCTACGAGTAAACGGGTCAAGAATGCCTAACTGAGAGATGGCCTTCTCCAAATCTTTGTTTTACAAAAAAATTATTATTATTTTAAGTCCAGAATAACATACAAAAAAGAAAGAAAAAATCAGAGGGGGAATCGAACCAGACTCAGGCTACACTATATTATAGTATATTTAGCATCCTAAAAGTTGTCCGGATAGGCAACCTAACCTATCCTAATTTCCTCAAACTTGTCTGGATTCCGGCACTGGCTGCCTAAAAATTTTTGGCAAATCTTGTCCGGATTGATGGCAGCTGTCGGTCAAAAAACCTCAAATCCTGTCCGGATTATGCTGATGAGAAGTTCACGCGCTGATGCCAAACAATGGGCTTCGAAGATCAAAGTACAAATGAACCGTGGACGTCCCGCCAACCTTACATTGAGATACGAGTTGAGAACTTGGATTTGTTCTTCTGAAAAAGAGAGTAGTGTGGAATAAACAGCGGGGAGGGAGTCAAATTTTGACATGCACGCTTGTTGAAAAGGTCGGATCACGGTCGTTAGTCATCAGTATCCCCAGAATCTCATATTCCTACCATGTACCGCAACATAAGTATCAATGGCAGGCTGGTCTTCAACGTTCACGGTTCAGGTAACTTTGTCATCATTATTATGGAAAGAGATTCACTCACATCTTTCGTGCAGCATGCAGCAACTACTAAATCCCGGTCTACACCTACCACCTTCACGAGGTACTTTTTCACGAACTGGAAGCTTTGGAATCAGGCCCTCGTTCCCTCTCATTCCGCTGCTTCGTCCAGTGCACTGGGGTCAGATTGTTCCAACGGTCCAAGTAGTTCAACAAGCACGGGGAAACCACAACGACAAGCACCTAACTCGCCACCTGCCATTCCGCATACATTTTCTGAACATCTTTGATTATTTCTCGACGATGAATATGAACTTCTGCAAATGTACCTCTAGAGGACCATCAATGACAGTTAGTTCGTTGGGGTGGCCAGTAATCGTTGTTCAAAGTCATTGGCCAAACCCGCGAACTTCTTCCTCAAACACTCCTCAATTCTACCTCCGGAACTCGGTCAAATCAGAGAAAAAGTCGGAACTTACTGTCGTATCTGTGCATTAATTTTCCTGCGCCGTTCAGCCTCCTTCTCTAACAATCCCTTTCATGCTGCATCTAGATCACGATACGATAGGCTGAAATTGGTCAGGTTACTGGAGATTTGAATCCGAGCTTCGAGGAGGTGTTGGTGTTGGACGTTGATGCCTCGAGGACGATATAATATGGACATCTGCGCCGATTTCTTGATATTGCGAGGAAAACCTACGATTACAAGCTCCTTTTTCAGTCCATTCCGTTACTCAAGGATGGCCAACATGTTCTATTCATCGTACGTTGTCTATTTCAACTAACTCGCAAACATCAACTAAGCGTCGAAATCCAGTTGGGTTTGAGCACGCCGATCCGACAGGGTTAGACCCCTGTATCAGTATCTGGTGATGCAGTTCACGCGAGAAGAGGAGATCACCCCAAAGCGAGTAAGTGTTTATGAAATGCAGAGAGAAATTGTCGATCTTATTTACTTCAGTGAGGACATTGTCAAATACGACAAGTTGATTCTTGAAGAATTACGAAAATCCGACATACGGATTTGTATCCAGCGATTTCCGGGCTTCGGCTGGCAAGAAAATCATTGGTTCAGGAAGTTTTCAAAGGTTTGTCCACAATTAATTGGGTGTAGCCGAAGCCTAATACCTATTTCTAGCCAAGATGGACACCCAAGTTTCAAAGCTAACATCAAAACCATCCAAGGCAATCTCTTTCTCCTCGAAAGATATATATTCTTCGTCTCCAGACAACCCACTCTGATCGAAATCAACGATGTCTACCAAGTGATCTTCTCTCGTGTGGGTGCCGGCGCAGGAGCCTCAACTGGACGAACCTTCGACCTTAAACGGTCTAGAACACAATTTACATCTATCAATAGGGATGAACACGAAATTACAGAGGCGCATATGAAGGATAAAAAAGTGAGGGTGAAGAATGATATGGTAACCCGACGCCCATTTATTGTTTTCTGCGGTTGCCGGCGACGATGATGATGACGATATGCAAAGTCTCGGAAGGTGGGTGTTCCTTGACTTAAGATTTTTTCTTTTATAGATCCTGATGTTGCCTTTTGAGAGGACTTCAAAGTCTCCGGCTCTGATTCTGGATTCTGGATCCCCGAGCGAAAGCGATTCAGACTCTTCCAGTGCTAAGTGGAGATATTGAAGATGGAGCCAAAACAGACAAGCCTAAGCCAAGACCCAAACCCAAACTCGAGGTTTCTGCCTCAGCTGCTAGTTCCTCAACAGACCAAAATCAACGTCCAAGAAGATGAAAAACGATGACGACGATGTGATGGATGTGGACGATGGATGTGGACGATGTTATGGATGTGGACGATGAGGATAGGCCACGCCCGAATCTAAACCGAAGAAAGAAGTTGATGTTGAAGCTGTTTTGTTTTTCGTATCCTTGTTTCTCACCTTTCGACCACGGTCTGGCATCAGCAGTGTTGTATTCTAAGGGGTTATTAACCCCCCAACAGGAGGGAGAGTATTTGCTTTCTGTACTTTTCCTGCGATGTACTTTTTTGACGTTTTAGATCTTACTTCCAATGCATCTTTGTTATGCCTTTGTCTATATACAACAGTTATCTCAAACTCTTCTAAAGAAACAAGTCTCTCGGCAATGTTTCCTCGAAGACAAGTCTAACATGCATCAGAAGGTAGTACTCGGTTCAAAAGACAAAAAAATAACCAAGTACTAAGTAGATCCGCTTTCCAGGATTTAAATAAACTGGATGCATGCCGGGCTGGCCAACTACTATCGTTCTGTCCAGGGGTTGTTTAGCTACGGTACCTGTCCCTTTTGCTGGACTCCTGTGTTAGTTTTTCTTACTTTGACTGTTTTCCAAAAGGCTTTTTGGGTACAATGGTTTGATTCATGATTGGAGGAATGGACACAAATTGCATCGTGTTGTTTGTGCGCTGAGGGATTAACATATCCGGCGCCACTGGAAGCATTTGCGAGAGGGCGAAAGGATACAAGACGAATAGTGGAAGAATTTTGGGACACAATGGGTGACTCCCCGTAGCGTGTAGACGCGACAATGAAGTAGCGCTGGGTAGAGGATAAGTCACTACAATTATGATCATTCCTCAGATGCGGATTAACCTTTTCGAACGTGTTTAAGTCGGTGACAAAGAAAAGTAGGGAGTTCAACGAACCAAACAACCAGCGAACAGGGAGAGACAGAATTCTGGAGCAAGGGCAATACAAGGAACCTTGAGGATTGGGAGGACTTAGGTAGAAACCTAATGAAGACCGGGGTAACATTTGGAACTGGAGTAAACACAGCCCACGCTTATATAATCAAGAGCATCTTTGTTCTCGACTCTCATCACCCACCTTGACCGCTGTGCATCGAGCAACATGAAGCGCATTTTCAAGAAATTTGGCAAGAAACCAAAATATCCATCTGTGAACATCACCAATGCTCTTGATTCAAGTTTTGAACCAGCAACTTCGACGTCGATGGCAATCATAACTAACACCGCTAATCCCACGCCATCTGTCCCCGCTAGTCCTGCGACTGCAAGTGTTGAAGCTATTGACGTTACTGTGAGTTTTCAGCTTGGCCCAGCACATTGGCATATTTACGCAATCATCATCGTCGATCAGACTGGCCATGGACGCCAACTCTCCGTTTCAGTTTCCGCTTTGGCAATCATTGACCGTGCTCCTTCAGCGCGTCTGGAAGACTCTCCACCTGATACCATGATGCAAGCCAACTTGGGATCTACACAATCAGAAAATCCCTCTGTGAGTTGCTCACGCCCGCTCGTCTTGGCTATTCCTGACGATCAACAGAGTCAGCATGTTGGCTCGGGTTTCTTTGCGAATGCCCACAATATACTCATCACTGGTGGCACTTTTGTAGGTCTTTTTCATCTACTGTATACGTGATTTGGCAGTGATTGTGCGTAGGTTAGCATTCTCCCTGCCGGTCCTGGTGAAGGGCAGGGGAAGATCCCTGTACCTCAGAAACCAAACTCCAGTCCATTCTTTACCGGACGGGGGGACGTGCTCGACAAGCTCGGAAAAATTTTTGTCCATTGCGCTGATAGTGGACCGGTGTCCAGATGCTTTTGTCTCCTCTGGGGAATGGGAGGAATTGGAAAGACCCAGATCTGTCTCAAGTTCACAGAAGTGTCTGACAAGTAAGTATCTTCACCCATTCACAAAATTGGCTTCATTTCTTGCTCTAGGTTTTCATATGTGTTCTGGGTTGATGCCTCCTCTGATGAGAGTATTAGAATGTCTCTCAAGGGGATATCTAGTATTCCTGCTGCTGCCCAAGCTTCTGGTATGGATGGCTCAGTTGAGTCTGTCCTCCAGTGGATATCTAACATTCAAGAGGAATGGTTGATGGTGTTTGATAATGCTGATGATCCTCCTCCTGAGGATGTAGCCAAGTTCTTTCCCTCAGGTAACAGAGGTAATATCCTCATTACTAGCAGAAACAGGTCCATGGGAAGGATCATATCATTTGAGAACAGTATTCATATCAGTGAAATGGAGGAGAAAGATGCTATATCTCTACTTCTCAAGGCTAGCTGTTTGGATCCAGCTGAGCATGTAGAAGCTGCTAGAAAGATTGTCACTGAGCTTGGATGCATTCCTCTGGCTGTTAATCATGCTGGTGCTTATATTGAAGCTGGGAATTGTGATATCCATAAATATCTGAGACATTTCTCTGCACATCGTCAGACTCTCATGTCAGATGTTGCATTCAGAGGAGCATCACATTATAATCGAACAGTATATGGGACTTGGGATTTATCTTTTAAAGAAATTAAAAAGAGAGCTGGTGGACAATCCACTGTAGGAAATGCACAAGCAGCCCAGGCTGCAATCCTAATTCTTCAAATATGTGCTTTCTATCATCATACCAATATTTCTACAGAAATATTCAGATCTGCTGCTGAGGAGTCCAGGAAACATGTTGATAGTGAAGTAGCCAAAAGGTTACCCCAGGCAATCACTTTGCTGGATCATACTTTACTTACCTTGGACAGTGATAGTCACTGGGATGACTTTATGTTTGGACAGGGGATTGGTGTCCTTCTCTCTTTCTCCTTGATGAAAAGAGGACAAACATCTGAAATGTGGTCTGTTCATCCTTTAGTGCACTGCTGGAGTCGTGAGAGAATGGTTAAATCTGAGCAGGAAAGAATATGTGAGATGGGAAGCATAATTTTGTCCTGTGCAATTCCCCAGAGATTTACAAGTCAAGATTATGCATTGCGAAGGATGATTTTTCCACATATCAAGGCAAATAGGCTATATGAAAAGGAACTAGGACTGATTGAATATTATGATGATAAATGGACCAATTTATCACTAGTAATGAATGAGAATGGAGACTGGAAGAATTCAGAGCAGCTGGAGGTTCAAGTCATAGACATGAGGAAAAAGGTGCTTGGTCCAGAACATCCAGATACCCTCTTAAGCATGGGATATCTAGCATCCACTTACAGCAGGCAAGGAAGATGGAATGAGGCAGAACAACTTGAGCTTCAAGTCATGGACATGAAGAAGAAGGTGCTTGGTCCAGAACATCCAGACACCCTCATTACTATGGGAAATATAGCAAATACATACCGTAAGCTAGGCAGATGGAATGAAGCAGAGCAGCTGGAGGTTCAAGTCATAGACATGAGGAAGAAGGTGCTTGGTGCAGATCATCCAGATACCCTCATAACTATGGGAAATCTAGCATATACATACCAAAATCTAGGAAGATGGAATGAAGCAGAGCAGCTGGAGCTTCAAGTCATAGACATGAGGAAGAAGGTACTTGGTGCAGAACATCCAGATACCCTCTTAACCATGGGAAATCTAGCATTGACTTACAGTAGGCAAGGAAGATGGAATGAGGCAGAACAGCTGGAGCTTCAAGTCATAGACATGAGGAAGAAGGTGCTTGGTGCAGATCATCCAGATACCCTCTTAACTATGGGAAATCTAGCAAATACATACTATAATCTAGGCAGATGGAATGAGGCAGAGCAGCTGAAGGTTCAAGTCACAGACATGAGGAAGAAGGTGCTTGGTCCAGAACATCCAGATACCCTCTTAAGCATGGGAGATCTAGCATCCACTTACAGTAAGCAAGGCAGATGGAATGAGGCAGAACAGCTGGAGCTTCAAGTCATAGACATGAGGAAGAAGGTGCTTGGTGCAGATCATCCAGATACCCTCTTAGCTATGGGAAATCTAGCAAATACATACTATAATCTAGGCAGATGGAATGAGGCAGAGCAGCTGAAGGTTCAAGTCACAGACATGAAGAAGAAGGTGCTTGGTCCAGGACATCCAGATACCCTCTTAAGCATGGGAGATCTAGCATCCACTTACAGTAGGCAGGGAAGATGGAATGAGGCAGAACAGCTGGGGCTTCAAGTCATGGACATGAGGAAGAAGGTGCTTGGTCCAGAACATCCAGACACCCTCACAAGTATGGGAAATATAGCAAATACATACCGTAAGCTAGGCAGATGGAATGAAGCAGAGCAGCTGGAGGTTCAAGTCATAGACATGAGGAAAAAGGTGCTTGGTGCAGAACATCCAGATACCCTCTTAACCATGGGGAATCTAGCATCCACTTACAATAGGCAAGGAAGATGGAATGAGGCAGAACAGCTGGAGGTTCAAGTCATGGACATGAGGAAGAAGGTGGTTGGTGCAGATCATCCAGATACCCTCTTAACTATGGGAAATCTAGCAAATACATACAATAATCTAGGCAGATGGAATGAAGCAGAGCAGCTGCAGCTTCAAGTCATAGACATAAGAAAGAAGGTGCTTGGTCCAGAACATCCAGATACCCTCTTAATGATGGGAAATCTAGCATATACATACCAAAATCTAGGAAGATGGAATGAAGCAGAGCAGCTGGAGCTTCAAGTCATGGACATGAAGAAGAAGGTGCTTGGTCCAGAACATCCAGACACCCTCATTACTATGGGAAATCTAGCAAGTACATACCGTAATCAAGGAAGATGGAATGAGGCAGAGCAGCTGGAGCTTCAAGTCATGGACATGAAGAAGAAGGTGCTTGGTCCAGAACATCCAGACACCCTCATTACTATGGGAAATCTAGCAAGTACATACCGTAATCAAGGAAGATGGAATGAGGCAGAGCAGCTGGAGGTTCAAGTCATGGACATGAGGAAGAAGGTGCTTGGTGTGTTATGAATTGATGGTATACTCATTCAATCCTACTCAATTTGCTTTACTTTACATCCTTCATCCTTTTTTATTCCTCCATTGACCATATTGTTCCCCTTTGACCTTGTATTTGTACTATATTTGACCCCCTTCCCCTTTATCCTCTATCATGACTTCTACCAGCTCCTGGGACTATTCATGACTAGTCCTATCTACCTCTGATTCCTAACCCTTTCCTAAATGATACATTGCCTATAAAAAGAGCCATACCCATAGCCATAGTCCTTTAGTTTAGACCTATTGTACCACTACAGTTCTAATCTACTAGCTTGCTCACAAACTCATCCTCAGTCTTAGTAAAGGGTCTTGGTTACTGGATTAGCTATAAACCTTAGTTCTTTGGTCTACTTTACTCAGCACCAAACATGAGTGCAGGCCCATTGTCATTGTAACAAAAGGTCTATACTACTGTTGTGTCTGCTTCTCTAAGTGCAGACAAACTCTAACCTATAGAGCAACAACAACAGGGGGTCAATAAAGAGACAAACTTAGGTACTGGAATATACCCCAGAAAACAAGAAAACTTACATGGAATGTGGAACTGATCAGCCAACAGAGTCAACAAGAAGATCATGTAATGCAGGCATTAACAGATCCACAAAGAAGATCATGCAATCAGCAAAATCAATGGATTTATAGACTATAAGGAAGAGAAGAACCCACCATACCACCTAAAGGACAATTTGAAGTCCCCAAAGAATCATCTGAAGAAGAAACTTCTAGAAGCAGAAAATATGTCACAGAAGAGGAAGAACTCCACAGTACATGAATCATTTGATATATGTTGAGTACAGTTCTTGCAATGAGATTGGGAGAGGAAAGCAAGCCATGAGGAACAGAGTCTATGTGAGGACATGGCTGGGCAGCATTATTGTCATCCCACCATTGAGTGAGAGTGGCTGAATTGCCCTGAGTAGGAGCAGTACTTTTCTGTCCCCCACCAGATCTGATCAAATTCTAAGGTCAACTTTCTTGGATATTATTTATTTCAACTAATATTATTTATTTCAACTAATATTATTTATTTCAACTAATGTTAAGAGAGGTCACCAGGAACCAGCACCCTTACATAATCAAAAACTGTGCTCAATGGTGGCCTCAATTATTTGCACAACAAAACCCTTAGCCCTAATTTAACACCATAGAAGTGTGCAGAATAAGTTTAGCTACAACTCTATGGAAAAGAATTTTCTCAAAACAAAGAATAGCCCAAGATTTTCGGGGATGAAATTTTTTGATCCAAAACATCACCAAATGCCTCAATTGTTTCAGAGAAAGGTTTTTAAAAAAAGTCAACATATTGCGAGGCTATATTTTGCAGCTTATGTAATCACAACACGTGACCATAGCAGAGGCATGACAACACAGCCCAGGATTTATAAGACAATGCTGGGGTGGTTCAAGGGGATGGAACAGATCATATGTGAGCAAGGGCTCTGGCCAGACCATGGGCTCAACATGCAATGTGATGGCTTTAAGTGTGTGGTGGGAAAGACAGACTGCTGCTGTTAATGAGTGTTATTCACACAGCCTGATTTGATCAACCAGAAGTCTCACCAGAGTCACCTGGAAGAGCTGATAACATCTCAAAGTCATCTTTGTGACTTCTACCCAAAGTACCACTGTGAATTGAATTTTATCAAGCAATATTGGGGAGCAGAAAAATTCCATTACCACACTAGCCCAAAGACGAACGAGTCAGAACGACATCAATGAGATGGAAGATAATGTAAAAGCATGTCTCAATGACATACCTGACCTCCAAATCAAACGGTTGGCATCATTACATATTTTCATCATCTTCTATTTGTCTTATCGTGTATTTTGATCAACAGATCGGCCAATGAGGGTCTGTCAGGTGACTCAGGTCCTGAGTCTGCATGGGGAAATTGGAAATATCACGGTCACACAGCTGATATTCTTGCAGACTTGAAGAGGGATTTTGATGAGAAATATGGTGGGGGCACATTGTAGATAATATTGCTGTAAATATTGCCTATAAACTTTTTTTTTCCCCCAAACCCAAGAGTTTGCGCTTACTAATCAGCTTACGTAAAGGTGCTGGTTCCTGGTGACCTCTATCTTATTTATTAACTAATGTTATTGATTTCATTAATACTAAAATATTTTAAAAAAAATATAATACCCCCAGTAAGTGGTGGTGGGCAATGCCTGTCACCTGTGACATCTGGCTTGTCACGTGTCACATGTATGTCACATTGCAGAAAGTGAGACACTGAGCTCCTCCTCTGTACAACACTTCCAGAGGGGAGTTTGAGTGATGTATATCCATATAAATAGGATGTGAATCAGATACAATAGATAAAATTTTATGAATGTATGTGGTTATTCCTGGATGCATGTTTCCCCAGCCAAATTGATGGCTGAAGCTTCTAAGGAATAGAACTCTTCAACAACTCATTTATGAGATTTGTTTTGGTGAGAGAATATGCTATATTCTTGACTCTGAACATTTCTCAGGGATTAGAATTTTTAATTTCATGCTCCAAGTATGAGATATGGGGTCTTACCACCCAATATCTCATACTTGGAGCATGAAATTAAAAATTCTAATCCCTGAGAAATGTTCAGAGTCAAAAATATAGCATATTCTCTCACCAAAACAAGTCTCATAAATGAGTTGTTGAAGAGTTCTATTCCTTAGAAGCTTCAGCTATTATTTTGGCTGACATTGGCTGATATCACTTATTTTATCAAGCTCAACATGTAAAATCAGAAGATTAAACTCCTGAGAAATGTTTAGGATACATTTCAGAGCATTTATTATCACCAATATTAGTTACGGTAACCAGTTTATGAAGAGTTCTATAGGTTGGAAGTCTCAAACATCACACATTGGATGAAATTGGCTGAAGATCACTCAGTTGTGGGGGGTTGGGAGCAGAATTTAAAAATATAACACCTGAGAAATGGTGAGAATATATGGTAGAGAATTTTTTGTCACTATGATAAGTTGCAGAACCCAGTTTCTGAAGAGTTTTACAGGCTGGATGTCTCAAAAATTGCAATTTAGCAGGGATCTGGGTGGGGTTTGCTTAATTGTAGGATTATAAGTGTGAAATAAAATAATGAAATTCTTGAGGAATATTTTTGACACACCATAGATAATTTTTGGTCACAGGAAGAGCTACAAAGACCAGTTTATGAACAGTTCTATAGGCTGGAAGTTTCAAATTTGGATTGGAATTGGCAGTAGTTCACTTATTTTTAAGGGCTTGAGTGTGAAATAAAAATTCTAACTCCTGAGAGATGTTAATAATGCACATTATACTATTTTGTGTCAGTAATATGAGCTACAGAAACCAGTTTTAGATGTGTTCTATAGGCTAGAAGTTGCCAACACTGCATTTTAGCAGGAATTTGGGTGGAGACTGATCATTTATAAGGGTCTGGGTGTGAAATAAAATAAAATAATTGCTGAGAAATATTTTAAATACATATTAGAACATTTCACATCACCAAGACAAGTTACATAAACCAGTTTCTGAAGTGTTCCATTGGCTGGAAGTTGCAAAAATGGCATTTTGGCAGGTATCTGGGTAGAAATTGCTCATTTGTAAGGTCCTGAGTGTGCAATAAAATAAAATAACTGCTGAGAAATATTTAAAATACATAGTAGAGAATTTTACATCACCAAAACATGTTGCAGAAATGAATAATTGAAGTGTTATATTACCTGGAAGTTTCAGTCCATCAGACAAAGAAAGCACAGCCACCTCAAGAGACCACATAATTACCACTTTTATGATCAAAATTAATTCACTATATATTCCTATGATGCTATAATACATTTATCATACAAAAAAAATCATCCAGGATGATGCAGAACTCAGTGAGCAAGCTATGTTTCAAGTGTTTCACACCTTGTCACACATTTGGCAATGTGACGTGACGTAACACTGCCAAATCTGTAATAGAGATTGCCCACCACCACAGTAAGGCCTCATTGTTGGGGCCTATACAAAATAAAAAATCAGCCCCCTGTTGAGGAGGTTGTCATTGTTGTTGTCTTCATAACATATTAAGTTAAATAAAAAAACCCCATTGTCATCATCATAGCCTAAAAAAAGGGAGGGGAGGGGATAAGTGCATGTACACATTGTTATATGCATGCATTTGTTGTTGTAGGTACCTATTTGTTGTTGTACACATGTATCACCTATGTAAGCTACATTGTTATGTGTAACATGGGATGCCAGTGGGATCAGTGTATATAGAGTAGATACATAATACATTGTATACAGTAAAACTAGGCCAGCAGGCCCACTGCAGGATATTGGGGGTAGCCAAGAGCCACATGAAAAAACCTGGTATGGAAGCCACAGGCTGTATATGGCCACCAATGAGCAGCAGCAGCCATATATATATGCCATGATCAAATAGCCTGGGTCATCCCCTGGCCATAGATGCTACAGGGTAGTATATTGAGTCAAGGTATAAAATTGCTGCAGGCCAGACCTGACATGAAGCCACAGCCCATATACAGCCACTAGTGTGCAGCTGCAGCTAGGGATTGTCATGGGTTTTTCAACCCCTGTGGGTTGGCAGGTAGGGTACAGTGGGGTACAGGTATGGGTACAAATTCCTGTACCTGCCACCTACAAAAAAGCCCTAGATCATTCAGAATGGATAAGAATTGGAGGAGATATGACCAAAACAATATTAACTATCATTTAGCACATATCTTGCTCATTTCTGGGTTGTTTGGGGTGTTTTGGGGCTTGTTTTGATGGATAAACCTGTGGGTTTGGTGGGTAGGGGTTTCTGGGGTACAGGTAATGGTTGGAATTGAGATACCCCAGGGTTACCCCTGACAATCCCTAGCTGCAGCCATATACACTATTGGGAACTAGCTTGTGTCAATCCTGGTCCATGTTACAAATTGGTGATAAACTGGCCAAAATCCACCAGTGTGAGCCCATGGCCGTAAAATTCCCATGTGCTGAGATAGCTGTGCACAGAGAAAGGGTTAGCACCAGATTATATTAGGCCAATGAAATTTGAGGGTAGAAATGCTTTATTTGGAACAAACTGTTGTACATCTATGGCCCACATAGGAACACTACAGTGTACAAATGAAGGAATGGACACAGTGTGTTGAAAGATACAGATTCCTGGTATAAATGGTAATAGACTAGAAGGGTAGTTCCAGATAATTGCAACAACCAGAGAGCTGTGGGCCAGTCCTTAGGTCAGACAGTCTCCCTGTGTTTATTTGATGGAAGGAATAACTGGTGACTCTAACACACAGAAGAGGGGGAAGAGAGTAAGGTTAGGAGGATGATTGAGATAGAGTCTTTTACTAATGGCTATAGCAGAAAAAGTCCCCTATCCTCAATTATCTACCTCTTATCTTATCATTCACTGCCAGAACCAACATTCACGCAGTACCTGGATCCTTCCCACCCTCTTTATGACACTTTAGGAAGTCCAGGAGGATCATGACTAAGCAGGAGTTGCAGATGAATCAGCAGCAGAGAATTATTCTCACAGTGTGTCAACATGGGATCATGGGCAAGTGGTATTTTCTTGGGAACAAGGCTGTGCCTTTCAAGTGTTGACTCAGGACCTTTCACATTTTTGACATGACCACATGGCTATGGAGTTGATATATTTTTGCTATTGGACTATGCACACTGCCTTTTCTTCTTTTCTCTTGTACTTTGACACTTGGGAGATTTTTTTATTGTTCCTTCTTCTTTTCCATTGTTCTTTTCTTCTTGCAGCTGTCATCTCTTCATCTTTCTTCCTTTGACAAGGGCATACTTCTTTTTTTTTTATTGTTCTACATAGCCTCATCCTTAGGGTATAAATACTGCTCTTTTGTACCAGGATGGGTAGTGTAGTAGTGTAATCTGGCATTTCGTATTAGATACATAGATCACATGACTACATTGATTATATCGTAGCTAGATAGAGTATTAATACATCATCGCTACCTCCTGCCGTTACTACATGCAACACTACCGGCTCGATGCATCTACAAGCCACACCTAGGAGTCCAGTTACACTGCTCCAGTAGTTCCCTTAGTTCCCTTCAATTCACTTCTTAGTCCCCAACAGTCATCATCTCAGTGGAATTCCTCCCTTAAGTTCGCTTTTTCAGCCTTTTATCTGTCTCAGTCCCCTACTGTCAATTGCTATAGTCTTACTGAAGACTCTCTCTTACTCATCCTCATCCTCATCCTCTACCCTCTACCTCAGTCACCTTTCAAGTGTGTTACAAGCCAAGGTTTTACCTTCCCTAAATGAACAACAGGGAGGCTTTTGGCCTAAAGACTGGTCCACTGCTCTCTGGTTGGTGTTTTATAACAACACAAACAACAATTTATAGCAATGGTGGTGCTATGTGTAGGCTGGGAGGCATAGGGTAGGACTAAAGGGAAGTCCCCTTACAGTTCTTTGAATCTGTATCCTTTGGCACACCGTGTCCATTCCTTGAATTGTATCATTTGGCACACTGTAGTGTCCCTACCTGTATTGTGCACCAATATTGATTGGTAGCATGGGTAAAAACCTTAAAAATACCATCATGAAAATAAAGCACATTTGGAATTCATTTATCCATTTTAGAATTGACCCTGAATTGCATTCCTGGTCAATAAGTCATTCATTCAAAATTATATTCCTCATCATCACTACTTTTCCAATGTCTTTTACTACTTTCTCCATCATCTACACTATTGACATGATCCTGAACATCTACCATCCCTTCATCCCTTGGTTAGCAATACAACAATTTAATCAATCTACTATTTGCATTGTCATCAGCTTGCATTTGAACTTGTTTATGCCTATCATTCCCAGAATAGCCCATCTATGGATACAGCCACATTTCCCATTATATACAAGGCTTTGTCATCATTGTTGTGACTATGGACCCACAAACTTTTCCTTCAGCCATCTACCTTGCATTTCCTTGCTCCTGGATCTCACTCAGTCCTCTATCCTCACCTATCTATCATTTACCTTATCATCCACTGCCAGTGCCAAAATTCACACAGTACCTGGTGATGGGACCCATGAGACATCTAGGGATGTAAAGGCACTATTTTTGCAGTTTCACAACCTTTGCAGTATACTTGCAGATGCTGGCAGATACCTTGAATTTCATTGGATTTCATTGCAGACCATTGCAGATGTTGAACTCATTACTCGTTTGCTTACTTACTATTACATAATATCATTTACTTAATTTTCCATTGTTGTTTACATGACACCTCAGTGCTTGAATATCACTGAGGTGTAAGTCATTCATTCATTATAACATACTTATTACTTACTCCCTTTTAGTTATTATTCATCAGCTTCCAACGAAGGTCACTCAGGTGACTTTATTACTCATCACCTTTATTTTTATCTTGTCTCCTTTATTTAGCTCTTATCTCCTATTTTTCATTACCAAACTACTGGGCCAAAGTGACTCCACATTAACCCACATTTTATATTTTTGTTTCATCTTTCTGCACTTAGCTATTTGCTAGTTACTATTTTATTAGCAATAGAAAGTAGGGTAAAAAATGAATGCAATGGATGAAATTACCACAGTTTTGATCCCACCTTTGGCACATCGTACTAAGTTGCTCTTGCACTCTGTAAAAATCATCTCACAGACTTTGCTTTTTCTGCACATTACTCTTGCACTTTAATATGAACCTTTGCACCTCATAAAAGCTCACTTTCACCTATCAAAGAGAACTACATCAACCCCATGAACTATGTAACTACTTGCAGTCTGTCCTCACTGCAGGTACATCACTGGATCCTTCCCATATTTATCACACTTTAGGAAGTCCAGAAGGATCATGACTAAGCAGAAGTTGCAGATGAATCAGCAGCAGAGGATTATTCTCACAGTATGTCAAGTGTTAGCAAGGCTGCATGACATGGGATCATGAGCATATGTTACTTTCTTGGGAACAAGGCTGTGCCTTTCAAGTGTTGACTCAGGACCTTTCATATTTCTGACATGACCACATGGTATTGGAGTTGCTATATTTTTGCTATTGGACTGTCTACACTGCCTTTTCTTCTTTTCTCTCACACTTTGACACTTTACAGATTTTTTTATTGTTCTCCCTTCCCCCCCATTGTTCTTTCCTTCTTGCAGCTGTCATTTCTTCATATTTCTTTCTTTGACAGCACATACCTTCTATCTTTTATTGTTCTACATAGCCTAATCCTTAGGGTATAAATACTGCTCCTTTGTACCAGGATAGGTAGTTCTCCCCAATTCAGTTCTTAGTCTCTTACAGTCATCTTCTCAGTGGAATTCCAGTGAATTCCTCCTCTAAGTTCACATTTTCTGTCCTCTCAATCACTTTTTCTGCTATAGCCATTAGTAAAAGACTCTATCTCAATCATCCTCCTAACCTTACTCTCTTCCCCCTCTTCTGTGTGTTAGAGTCACCAGTTATTCCTTCCATCAAATAAACACAGGGAGACTGTCTGACCTAAGGACTGGCCCACAGCTCTCTGGTTGTTGCAATTATCTGGAACTACCCTTCTAGTCTATTACCATTTATACCAGGAATCTGTATCTTTCAACACACTGTGTCCATTCCTTCATTTGTACACTGTAGTGTTCCTATGTGGGCCATAGATGTACAACAGTTTGTTCCAAATAAAGCATTTCTACCCTCAAATTTCATTGGCCTAATATAATCTGGTGCTAACCCTTTCTCTGTGCACAGCTATCTCAGCACATGGGAATTTTACGGCCATGGGCTCACACTGGTGGATTTTGGCCAGTTTATCACCAATTTGTAACATGGACCAGGATTGACACAAGCTAGTTCCCAATAGTGTATATGGCTGCAGCTAGGGATTGTCAGGGGTAACCCTGGGGTATCTCAATTCCAACCATTACCTGTACCCCAGAAACCCCTACCCACCAAACCCACAGGTTTATCCATCAAAACAAGGAATAAAAGGATGGTAGATGGAGAGGATCATGTCAATAGTGTAAATAATTGATAGCATGGTGGAAGACATTGTGAGTAAGATGAGCAATGAGGATGATAACATCAAATGAATGATTTTATTGACCAGGAACACAATTCAGGGCTGCTTCCAAAACAGGCAAGTGAATTCAAAGTCCACTTTATTTTCATGATGGCAACTTTTAAGCTTTTTACCCACACTACCAATCAGTATTGGTGTGCAATATTGCCATTGATCTCACCCTGTTAGGGCAACTGCAACGCTGACTTAGTCAAGCTAGCAGGGGATCCAAAGTTAATAATATTTCAAAGGGATATCTACAAGTGACTCACCTAGCAGGGGATCCAAAGAGGAAAGGATGGGGATCCCTGCTAGGCTGTGGGGTATTTAAGTACTAATATGGACATAACAGAGATATAAAATAAATAAAGGAATGATACAATATTAATTAATTAATTAATTAAGAAGTGGTGTGATGTGAAAAATAAAAATAAAAGACGGAGCGAACCAGAGGATCAGAGTCAGATCGGAGTTATGGAGTTCTGGAGTAAACCAGTGATGGAAGCGGAGTTGGATGGAAGGTCAGAGGTTGTTGGAAAGGCGGGATGTATGGTTCTGAGGTTGAGGTTTGGATTGAAATCGGGTGTCCCCTAACAGGTATGGCAGTATGACAATATATAGTGCTACATAATGGTACATAGTGGAACCTGAATTTACTGATGACATTGTCTGGCCAGACTCCACCAGACTTGACTGGACTCTGGCAGACTCTGGTAAAATTCTGCCAGAGTCCAGTAGAATTCCAGTGGAATTCTGATCAAAGTCTGGTCATAGTCCAGTCATAGTCCAGTCAAGTAATTTTGAAGTAGAAAAATGACTGGACTGTATGTCCAGTCAGATTCCACCAGACTCCAGCAGAGTTTTATCAGAATTTGACAAGACTTAATGTAAATTTTAAACAAGTTTTATTGTTATTTTGTCTGATGTTACATGTACATCTATATTCAATTTATTTATTTTTATTGACTTCAGTCAATTCCTTACTAACTTAGATTTTTTGTAACTTTTCTAATGTATTAATTAAGATTAAAATAAATTTATTACCCTCCTTCTGAAGGAGGGTTGTAGTAACTAATAATTACAATAATATATATAAGAAAGAAATGGGTCATCAAAAAGGGTGCATGGTGGCCGAGATGGGTGTGTGGTAGCTGAAAAGGATGTCTCTTAGTAGATGGTCTCTTGCTCAATATGATGATGATAGTCAAGAGCGCTAAGGTGCAGTGAGCTGTACGTCGTGTGGGTGTGGCTTTTCCCACAGTGTAGTCCTAAATAGAGACATTAAAGAAAAAGCTTCATTGAATTAAATCTGGTCCTATTCCTGCAGGGAGCTCAACTTGGGAGTCCTCAAACGTTCAATAACCTCTGATAATTCCAAGAATGAATCAACCACACAGTCCACCTCACCTCCTTCGTCTTTACTCCTCACCAACACCCCATCTCCTACCATAGGGTCTTCACCTGATCGGCGAACATAGATGGTTTTCATACCTACACTCGCAGCGGCATGCAAGTCTTTGATGTGGGCTGCTACCATGGCGCATTGGGAGGGAGGGAGGGAGAGGTGATGGATGGCTTGTAGGTACGCTTTTGGGTTTCTGTTGGTTTTTGTTGTTGGTTAGAATTGAGAGAAAGAAAGGATTCATGAGGAGGATGGGAAATGACGGACGGTTTAAATGTATCAAATAGTTCTGTGGAAAATATCATATCCCAAGGTAGATTTGAATGCTTAGCCTATACATAAATGGATTAGAACGTTCAAGGTGAAAAGCGTGGAAAAGGGTGGGAGGTTGAAGGCTCATTCACCATGTCAATAAGTAAACGAACGTTCCCATTGGATAAAGTGGTGATGATAACTTGCTTTTTGAGAGCTGATAGACCTTGCACGGTATCTGGCCATCCTATTTAATAATTACCGATGTGAGAACATAAGTTTGTAAGTCAAAATGTGGACTGGGGATCAAGGGATAGTAAATTGACCTTCTAACCGATGCCATACAAGATTAAGCACCTCGCGAGTTGAATCATCCCATAAGACGCCGATATGACACCAATCGTCCGATTTTAACATATTGTCAAGGATCTGTCCGGATAGTATTTTAATGGATCATTTTCGAGCATTCAATATTTCCATAATCAATTTCCTTGGATTTAATTACAATCTTGGAAGGGGGAATGTACTTCTCTATGCATAACATCAACGCTGGATGGTCCTTGACCACCACCAGCTATACGGCCACTGTGGGATAATTCAGACCATCATATTTAAAAAGACTAGAACAACAGGTTCATTAAAAAGATCAACCACGAACGTATTGAGAATATAACCCATACGCCATTCTTGTGCGAACTTGGGCCAATCTGTAGTTCCTACAGTAAGGGGGTGATCCATTTTAAACAACTGTAGAAACCGGAGAGAATGTCTCTGGGTAACTTACCTAGTCCAATACCAGATTTCTCGCCTAAAGCTTCCAGTTCTAAAATGACGGAGCTGCGCCAATCTACAACTGTTCCGAAGACGTCGAAAACAAGCGCTTTGACTTGATCCATGCTTTTATGTAGATGGTTCAAGATTTAAGCTGAGGTTGACGTTGAAGAGCGTTCTGAGTCCAGGTTGTCACTTTGGTTCAAAGTATTCCGTTTCGACTAGGAGCCGGGTTTTTGCAGATCCGGGCCCGGAAGAACTTTGGGTTTCCTCATGACCGGCTGTCAGCCTGTCTCTTTTCCTACAACCTGAGATTGACTCCTTTCAAACTTCCTTATATATATCGTAGAGGATGCAAAAACAAGATGAAACCCTAATGATATAAAACAAAGAAAGGCTGCAATGCTACGATACTCAAAACCTAGTATGTGTAGGGGGGATGGATGGTAGACGGGATGGGATGTATGTGGTATGAATGAATATTGACGAATGGATGGATGAATGGGATGGATGGTTAGTAATAGATACAATAGAGAGGAAAATTAGTAGGCAGAACCCCATGTATCATAAAGCTTTATATAATCTTATATATATATCATGTTGCAGGCACTTCAACGGCAGCAACTCCACAAGCGTTCAATCCAAGTAAGATAGCGCGAGCAACATCACCATCTCCAAGACTATCCGGTGAAAAACTTTTTCCTAAACACAAAAAAAAAAGGAAAATTAAACGACGAAAAAAAAAACAAGGCTTAAAAAAAGTTACCTCCTACATCAGTTCCATCCGGTTTCCCTACTTCTTCATCATCATCGTCGTCGTCCATGGAGGTCAACGGGGAGCCTTCATCTTCTATTTGATAGAAAAGATATTTCTTTTTACCAACATAATATCTCGGCATCGCATTATAAGACCTCTTGGCGTAGGGCTCTGATTTCAACAGTTTGATCTTCGGCTTTGAATACCCCCAGGAAGGCTGAACCATGCCTACGAATACCCGCCGCTTCTTCCTAACTTGAGGAATCTTTGGTTCATCATTTGGCGCTGCTGTCGCTACTTGCTGTGCCACATCGGTGATAGTAGTCATAATCGGGGTCGTCGCAGGCGCAAAAACCACCTTCGTAACTGATGGATCGTAAAAACAGTTCCCAATCTTCTCTCCCGTCACGCTATACAAGGAACCCCAGGCTTGCGTTACGCCCTTTGGAATCGTTGTAGTCGGAATCGCCTTTGCGGGTGGAGGTAGGTTCGTTTTACTGCCAAGGTTGACGCGTTTCGTATTCCGCTGGCGCTGTGCAAGTAATGGAATGGAATCAGGGACTACATCGCAAGTCCGGACTCCAACATATGGTTCACCCCGTTTACGACAACAAGCAGTACAATTGCAGAACCCTTCACATGCAGGACAGCTGTATTCCTCATCATTGAGGTCAAATTGATGCTCAGGATACCTAAAACGTACAAGACATCACAACAAGAAGACTTGTCAACTTTTCGAAAAAAGGAGATCGATAATTTCACAAAAAAACGCACCGGAATGCGTAACATCGGACGCAGAATTTCTTTTGACAAGCGGAACAAGTCGTCTTTGCGTAGAAAGTCTTTCGCCGACATTGATGACAGTAAGCATCAACCTTATCCAATAGCCATTCTTGATTCTTGTCCACTTGAGAGAGTTTCAGTTTTGGTTCGATGGGCGGCGAAGTTGATCGTGTGCGGGAAGGTTTTGGTGATATTTGAGCTTTAACAACAGATTTCGGAATTGGCTTGCGAACCGTGGGCTGACGAATGGTAGGCTTGCGAATGGTAGGCTTGCGAATGGTAGGCTTGCGAATGGTAGGCTTGCCAACGTCACTTTCATCATCATCAGTTTCCGAGTCTGAGCCAGACTTGTCGGCATCTGGAGCTGAGCTTGCAGATGAAAACGAAGAACGACGTTTGGATCTAGCAGTCTTAGATGCTAGCAAGTCGATGTCGTCGTGGCTGATCATATCGGGTATGACACGCTTCGTACGTATGCGTGGAGGTAGTTGTCTCCTATATATTTCCTCCTTTCCAGGTTCTTCATCATCAACTGGAACAGACTGCAGCGAAGCATGAGTCTTCTTTGCCTGAGCAGAACCCGAGGAGGAAGACGCATCCGTCGACGAAGAAGATGGAGAAGACTCTCTAGAGACCCCAAAGTCAGACCCCAATTGGCTATTGTCCTTCTGCTGAACTTGGTCGTCAAATTCCTTTTCGAGCTGCAACCCCATTCCCATTCCCACCGCATCCAACTCCGTATCAATCAAGTCCATGTCCATTTCCAAGCCTGGCTCAACTACTACCTCGCCACCTCCAAGAAGGGTAGGATCAATAGTCTCATACGCATATTGACCCTCTGAATGGTTTGTTACAAGAGAAGAGGACAAAAGATTATCGATGGTGGCGTAATACTGTCGCTGGGGTTCATGATCGTATTGATAGTCATGTTGATCGCCAGGAAGTTCTATGTCGTTGTATAAGGAATTAGTGGAGGAAAACAAAGAGTCTCCTCGAGATCCAGATCCAGATCCGGGTTGAGGTTGAGAATTATAAACAAGAGTATGTGAAGGAGTAGGTGCATTTGTGTTGGATGAGGATAGCTGGTGATGAGAGGCGTTCACAGCACTGCCAACACGGTTGACGGACTGGCTCTGACTCGAAGAAGATTGACCATACAGGGAAGCCAAAGTATCAACATGGTTATAAGGACTGGACAAGGAGGGTGCATGGTTTAAGTTGGCTGGATTAACCTGCGCAGCCGGGGATATGGTACTAGGATAGTCGATGAATGCGTTGAAATCGCTATTATGAACAACATAAGCGTCATGAATAGGAGTAGAAGTCGACGAGCGACGAGAGGACAGTTGAATATCATGGATAGACGCTCCAAAATATGGAGAAGAAACTGGGTCATGGAGACGTCGCTGAGGAGTAGTTGTGGCTGAAATACTAGTAGGGCTGACGGCTCTGCGTTTTCCAAGCACTTTGGCGGAAGGCATGGCACCATTGGGATAATCGGATCCAGAATCAATATTTTGACCGTTCAGAGATGGTCGAACAGAATGTGGTGACCGTACTAGGGAAGCAGGAGGAGTGGACTGAGGAGGCGGAAGAGAGGGCGTGACGACCCGCTTATGAGGCGTACCGAAAGTCGTAGACAATCCGTTGATGTCGTTACCTGAAGTCTGCTTTTTTTTTCTTGGTTGTTGCTGTTGACTATGTTGAGACTCCCGAACTTTCTTCGGGTACTGTGTTGCGAGTTTGACCTTCGTGCTTGATGGTATCGCACGAGGAGGCGGAGGAGAGATGATAGAGTCTCCAAAAGTTGAAGACGACCTGTCGACACCTGTGGGCTGGCGTCGTTGTTTGGGTTGTTGCCGACTTTCATGAGACTCTCGAGGCTTCTTCTGGCGTTCATTTTTGAGACTGATTTTCGGATGTATTGGTAGTGCCTGAGAGGTTAGGGTAGAGGGCAGGTTGGGATGCTTCTGAGGTAGTTTTTTCTTCCAAGAAGCATCTGATTCACTCGAAATCTCGATGACTTCCTTCTCAATCTCTTCTTCTGGCAACTCCCAAATGACGCCTCCAACGGACATCTCCTCTACGGTATCCTTTGTTGAATAGGAGGGGTTCGCGACGATCGACAAGAAGCATGGTCTCGATCCATTCTGTCGTGTAGGGTTGATATTAAACCTCGTTGATCTATCACCCTTGGCCCTAAGAGCGCTAACTTCCTTGTTTGCATTGACTCCGTCACCTAGTGATTGACGCAAGGATTGCGTATTGAGGGTCAAGACTTCCAAAGGTACAGGTCGAATGTCTTCCAAGTATAAAGTAACGACATCCGTCTCGGAATTGTACGCCGCATGAATGAATTTGGACTTTTTCGCTGGCCGAGGCTTTGGTAATGGTTTCGGAATGGGGTTTGATGACATTTGTTTCGGGGTTGGCTTCGCTTTGGGTTCTCTGCCTCGCTCATCATCGTCGGTAATGGTGAGATCCACGACGATCGATTCTGAAATGGGACGAGGCCGTTTCTTAGGTGGCGCACCCCAATCATCGTCGTCCACAAATGGACGTTTCATCCTTTTCTTGGGCTGAGCTATGTTGGCAGGTCCAAAGTGGAACGTACGGCCAGTAGGATCAGGCACGAAAGAAGGGCCAGCTATATTTATTTTTGCTCCATCTTCATTCCTCTTCGTCAGCTTCCGCTTCTCCTTTTTCAAACGGTCATAAGGAAATGACCCAATATTCGCATTGTGCTGAAAGGAGGCCTGTATCGCTTCTTGTAGTGTGGGAGGTGGACCAGAAGGAACACGCCGTCTACTAACTATGGACGAGGAAGTCGGTAGAAGAGGTCGGTAGTCACTCCGTGGTCGTTTGAGAGGTGGTACCCTAATGTGAGACATTATCACCCTCCGTGAACGAGGTTGATGGTGGACGCGGGAAGGTTCCTGAGTTTGTTTTGGTGATGAACAAGGGGTGAATAGATGATTAACGGAGCGGGAATCTTCTTCTGGCGGCGGCGTGAAAAGATGCGAATACGCGCCTTGATGGGGAAGATCCTGGAACATTAAACATGATCAATTAGTACATATATCGACAAAGAGAAACAATATAAAAAGGGGTTGGAAGAGGAGCCCAAATTAAGGTTTTCTACTGACCTGTTCTTGATAAGTTCGACTAGCCGAACGCGAATATGTCGACTAAAATTGATGAATGGATTGAGTTCAAGGCGACCGTGTAAGTGTGATAACCTACAAGCATGTCATGCACAACTATGACCTCTTCAACTTCCCCTTCATCCTCACCCTCACCGTCCGCAGTGTGTGTAGAAATAAGTTCTAGTGAATCCAAATCCACTAAAGGGTCTCTTGATGTGACGGGGTTAGGTAGGGTCAAGACTATCGGAGTCGAGGCAACCGGTGACATTCCGAATTCTTTGAGATGCAACGGAGATGAAGCCACAGGCATAAAAGATAGATTCCTCCGTGTTGGTGATGATGGCGAGGTTGTAATGTTATTTTGGGGGGTGACCTAACTCAATGTTAACAGGTAGGACTCGGGATTAGAGACTAAAGGGTTCACAATAGACAACAGAGAAGGTCTTTGTACGAGACCGTCGCGTGATAGGGGTTGATTCAAATTTGGCGCGTCGTTCTATATTGACCGCGACTTGAGCCACAATATACAAAAGCATACTAATAAGATAACGTACCATACGATTTACATCCAGGCTAGTCACCATATCCTGCCATCCATGTTTAATACTGATCCTTTCGTCCTGAATAGCTGTCTTAGATGTTCCAGGGCTACTGACAGACAAATCTGTTATTCGAGTTGATTGTTGATTGACAGTTCCTGAGAGGCTGCCATCCCAGTTATCCAAGCTCGATACCATCTGCTGTGAAACTCAAGTCTTGGGCATAGTCATGTATCACTTGGAGTAAAAAAAAGATACAATCGCATGTAAACAAGAACATATTATGTAATATTCGAATTACTCACGTCTCATAGTTGAAGCAATTGTCCTTGACTTCCTGGTTTATGTCCACCTCTTTATCATCTTCCAAACCTCCTGGTGGGAAAAATGCCTCTTAGATCTACAATCGCCCATCGGGGGAAGTCGGATGGTCATCAATGAGCGCTCACGATAACATTCTCACCATCTGTCTCATCCTGACGTGTTGTCCAGCTATACGGCCAAAACTTCATGCACCTACGAAGGCTGGAACGTTCATATAAAAGTGACCTAGGCAAACCCGGTGACGCTCTTGCAAAAAACTAGCATACCGGATATTTATGTTCCCCAAATGGCTGGACACCCATATATATCCTATGCTCGCCAAAAAAAGTCGGCCTCCTTCTAATCGCCCCTCTGTCAGATTTCAGCGCTCGCTACATACAACAAGTCCAAGTCCAAGGACCTTCTATCAGATTCTAAATCTTCCAACTAGATATCTATCTTTTGTCTAACCCAGTGTGGATCTGGTTTAGAATCTTCACTAGCTATCACTCCACAGTCAAGTCAGAACTTAGAATCCTTATCCGGGAGCGAGATCTATTTTTACGGCTTCCATCTTTCGGAAGGGTCACCAGGCTAGGCTTATGACCACCCAGACATGTGGCCCAAGTAATGCAGCCAAATATCTATGATCTCATGACCGACACAACTAAGGTCGTCTGTCTATCTGTATCCTGACCATGACTCCATGAGGATATGGGCTTGGAGCTCTGAGTGCTTTGTCCGGATTAACAACATTAACGCGGTATCCTTTCACCGTTTTTTTGCATGCCTCCGTGGCCTTTGGATGGCGACAGGATGTAGGATTAGCCAGTGACTTTTGGTCTCCATAGCAGTTTCAATCGCTATTTTGGATGTTCACGGCCAATTTTGCCCATGTATCTTGCTCCGAGAGTATAAAAAGTAAAGGATATTAATCACTTATTAACCCCCAGGCTCCAGCATCGTATATCTGCGAATCAGCATGAAGACTTCAACTCTCCTTCCTCTCCTTTTTGGAATTTTCACCCAAATTTCAGGGACACCTCTCGTTTCTTCTGGTCTCGGTGAGCACCCTCAATCAATAATCTATGATATCTCTACAGAGATGTTCTAAAACACCCATTCAGAAACGGGTATTTGCGATGGAGCTGTAACCCTAACCTCGACCTGGATTGGTAAAGCAAAAAACGTAGAGATGAAGACAGTTTCCTGCCCCGACTCACACCAACGTCGTGATGTGCTGGTACAACGCCAAGCAACGAACGCTACGAACGTTTGCGGTGCACCTTGTAGGTTCAAGTCATGATTGTTCGTGACTCGGGAATAAATTAAAATATCTTTTATATCAACAGGCGCCACGAACTGTTTCTTACCAGCAGGAGGTGGTCCCGACCCGAATGACTGTCATGTAATCGCCGATGCTCTTCGTTATGACAGCCAAAATATAGGTAAGTAAAGAAAAGTGATTGACAATTTCTGCCCAACCTGTCTAACACTTCTTAACGTGTTTCTACTTTTTGTATTCATCACCAAATGGGAACTTTCGTTCTTTTCATATTCTACAATACATACAATAACATAACATACATTTAGCTGCCCTGTTTCAAATTGACAATACGGTAAGCACACGACCCTTTTTTCGTCTGCCTTCTAACCTTAATCTCCAAGGACAGGCTGGCAATAATACAGTCGTAATGCAATTTAGCAGCTGCAAAACGTTTTTTGTTAATCAAGATTTGGGACCGTTGGTTTACTGTCGAACCGATTGGGTACGTTATAGACACGTCGCCCCCCTTCCGAACAGCAGCAAGTTAATATATATGAGTTCGAATAACTAATGATTGATGGTGTTTCAGGCTGCTCTGATTGATTTTGTCGCACCAAACTGTCAAGCTACACAGAATGCGCACGGTGGGAATTGCGTTGCAAATGACCAAAGATGGTTCGTCCAGTAAGTCGCTAAGCAGCCCCACTCTATGTCATATTATCGAGTCAGTTGACTGACTGACATTCGGAATTGGCCTTTTTAGGGTACAACACGTTTGAACCTAGACTGCAAATGTCTAACAACATTTTTTTTATTTACATATTTATTTTATGTAAAAAAAAAACACACACACAAGTTTTGACTGACAGCCATCTTCGTTTTACTTATGGACCACGTATTATATATGTACTTGGACAACTATACTGCTATAAAAAAAACTTTTATTTTCTTTTAGTGTTGTTCGTTTTCGTGACTAGCGCTTATCTATGCTTCTTTGTGAACTTTGTTTTTTTTTGGGTTACATAGTAACGTTATTGCTACGATCGCGGACGCGAAAAAAATACACACTGCCTGCCTCCCCTAACAGATCGCACTTTTTAGTTTCACGTTTTTTTTACATACACACATCTAGCAAGTGTCATCAGGCACCTAAGCGGGGGAAAAAACGTTATGTTATCGTTCTTCCATTCCACAACGGCGGTTCAAGCCCATTCCATCACTACTACTACTTCCATTCCAACGATAAAGGAACATTTAAATCTGCATCAATCTCAAGCGCCACTAGCCTGCCTTGCTGCTGCGCATACTTCCAATTTCCCACCTTTCTTCCATTTAGCAAAACCGAGGTCGGTTTAGAATCCACTCCAAGAACCGTTATATCCGTCAACTTTTGTTCAATCTTGAAATCTCCCCCGACCTCACCCTCGACGGAGATCACAACAACAACTTGTTTGGGTGTAGAAAAGAATTTCAGAATCCGATTGGGTCCTGGAGGATTAGAGATCCCGTCATCGATATATGCCGTTCCAAACGCTAGACCTTGTGAAGACTGTGAAACTAAGAGCGAGTATGGGCCCTGTCTGGTTTCTTCAATCGTATACCCGGGTTTAGCGTGGAGGAGAATTATAGATCCGTCACGAATGTGAACATTGATATGACTTAGAGGTGCTGCGAATGTTACTGGTTCGCCCGGAGTGTTTTCAACGATGTCGTGTGTGTACCAGTCGCGCCAAATTACAGTACCGCTCCCAGGCAATATTCCTGTTCAGAGAAAGAGGTCAAGGTATTTTGGAGCAATAAAAGCGAAAGAGATGCTGACCAGTGACGTAGGACACATTGGGCTCTAAGACAGGCGTCACCAAGACATCGCTACCGATCAGGAACTGTTCATCAACACCAAATAACTCGGGTTCATTAGGGAACTCATAAAACAGCGCGCGAACAGGCGGTGTTCCAAACATTGAGGCATTTGCGAAAAGAGTGTACTACGTATGTTTTCCTGAGTGACGTGATAAGAGTTACACAAGTCTTGGAACTTACCCAGTAGGGCAACAAAGAATATCGAATGCTAATCGCAGTCCGAGAAGCATTTGCTACGCTATCCCACCTATATGGTTCTTGAGAAATAGCACCTTTCACATTGTGATTTCGGAAGAAAGGCGTAAAAGCTGAAAGAGACATCCAACGGTTGCACAACTCTTCATCAGTATTGCCATCTATGAAATCGAGATCACAGTTTCTAGGGAAAAAAACAGTTAGAGGCAAAAGGAACGCACTAAAACCACACGTGTCTGCTCCGACGAAGGGAATCTGGAATAGCTGAAATTGTAAAACACCCTGGATGACCGATCGGAGAACCATTTTCGATTAACGAACGAGAAAAACGAGCCAGTTTGCTTACGGCTATATTGTACCGCAAGTAGGACCATAAACTAAAATTGTCACCCAGCTTGGATGGAAGCAACCCAGTCAGCATGTGGCGACAGCGGATTCCTCTTAAAGCCTCGCGGCACAAAAAAGCACATACCCAATGACCCGACCATCTGCCTGATGAAGGGAAAGTAGAACGGCTGATCAAAAAAGGCCTTTTATTCGGAATAATATCTTGCAGGGCTATGTGGGTCGCTTTTTCTTCCATCATTCCCCAAAGATTGTGAACATCCAATTCAGCTTGGCCCTCAGCATGGGACGCGTTGGTGGCTAGTGCATGTATAGATAGACGACCATTACCTGTTCATGTCAAACAACACAACCGATCATGTTTCCTTTTCATAAAGTAGAGAGATCCATGTCAAAAATCTGACTTACCGTTGTGAATAGCATATGGCGGCGCGTTAAGATTGACTCCCTCCTGCTGCCCTGCACCTAATCCACGTTTACTGATCGCAGAACCTGCAACTCCCGGGGTTTCGGGGATACATGTCAAAGATCCATTAACTGTGATATTACCACTAGGACCGAACAATGTCGAGTCATAGCTTTTTGATTTTTTTTTCTCGAACGTGAACCAAAGCGCTGGGTGATAGGGATTTTGAGCCTTACCATTCTGGATAACCTAACAAAACGGGTTTTGTCGATCTCCGAAAAATATGTCATGGATATTAAACACATACCTAGCACTGGATTGCCCGATTCGCCCGGAAGGATGAATGGAACACTAGTATTGGTAAGATTGGCTCCTGTTCCGCTGCGGTCCGTGTAAAAAATGTTAGCAAGTTTTGATCTGAGGAAAACGTAAACGAGTAAAAAAAAAGAAAACTAACCATGATCCATCACAAAACGAACTTGCTTCATTCATATCCAACCATATGCCTGAGAACTCGATGCCGGCAGCGCTCCAGTTGCGAAGAGCATCACTCCACCACTGCTGAGTATTTTCCTGAAACCAATCTGGGAATACCTGCGTGTAATAAAATAATAAATAAAAAAAAAGATAAGAGTTTTTACAAAACCATTTTATGTAAATAAAAGAGACAAACCGTGTATCCCGGCCAGACCTGTCCAATATACTCAGTTCCATCCGGATTGGTGATAAAGACACCTCTGAGGGCGGAAAGGAGGAGATTGGCATGTCAGTCATCGGGGATTGAAGCGAGGAAAAATTAATAATACGCCGGACAAGGAAATGTGGTGTCCGCAAACTTACTCTTCAACTCCTTTGGTATATGGATTGTACTAAAAACAAACAATAACACCCAAAAAAATGCATCAGCAAACTCAAAGTCTAATATCTTATCCCAAATGGCAGACGTGACGAGATCACGTACGGTATCGGTTGCATTGACTTGTTTTGGAATCGCTGCGTCGACGATTGGGATATCTGGGTTACGCATGACATGCGTCAGATTGCCCATCGACCCTGGAAAGACGCTCCGCTTAAAATTTCACTTACAATGTTGGTTATTTGCCGTCTGTTAAACAAGGAGTCTTTCATAATATCTCGGGGGTAAAGACGACATACAAGTCCGCGTATAAATGCTCTCACTTCCTCACCAGGAAATCTAACAGGGTCGGAGGTGAAATCACGGACAGCATGATAAAGATCAATATCATTCCACATGACTGCGGGTAGAGTAATGGGAAAATCAGTCATAAAACAAACAAAAACATGTCCGTAGCGGCAACAGTGCAACCGACCTTCTAGGGGTATGTTTGCTTGTCGCATGTTAATCACCTGTTCACGTGTTTCACTGAGGTCGTTATATCCCCACCTGTGATCAACGGGTTTGAAGGCTGTTGCGCATAAAGGATTATGTGACATACCTGCAGAGATGGAACCCGAAACCCCAGATGGGTTGCCAAGTGGGTAATCCAATCAAAGCACCATATTGTTCAATAACCTTATTTGGGGTAGGTCCGGAGAAAAAATAAAAGTCCAAAACCCCACCAATCATCCGATACTCGATTAGGGAAACATTCGAGGAAGGAGGAGTGAAGAGGAGAATATCTCCACCAGCAGCACTTTTGATTCGAGGATGAATTGGACATTCGGATCTAAAATGTTTTATTACCGTACCTGAGTAAAAATACGCCATGAGATTGGGAAGAGTTGGTATTTTCATCGAAACGGTGTTCCATGTAAATCGGATGGGAGCCATATCTGGGGTAAAGGTCAAGGACGAAGATGGCACCAGGTGATGGATGGCACTCACAGGTTTTGGTCGACTGGATCTGCTATATCTCTTGCCCACATCGTTTGAACGGTGGTTTTGACATTCCGTCGGAAGCCAGAAGTAGAAATTACTTCCCCAAGGCCATAAATGTTGGTATTTAGAGGAAGGGCCGACGTCAACTGAAGAAAAAATTCAAGTCCTTCTCGCGGTGTTAATCAACAACACAAGCGGCTAACCTGGAGGTATTGATCCTCGAAAATAAGGGGAAATCCGTCCAAAGCCGTGGAGTTATCACCGTCAATAACAGGTCCTATTGGTGTTTGCGGGAGTGAGGTGATCCTAGTGTCAAATATCGGAGACGCGTTTGGTTGAGAGCGACGGGTAATCCAAAATGCAAAGGGTAAAGAGTGGTAATTGAAGACTAGATCTGAAGTTCTTTTAAAAGACGTGACAGGCGCTGGGGGTCGTTCGATGACAGATTGTGGGATGGTATATTGTTTATTTGCAGAGTCGAAAATATTGACGTGGAGGCTATGTAAAATTCGATGACATGTAAGAGTTAGGAAGGATTCGTTCAAGGGGTACGTACCGACTGTTAGTTTCGTATGTTACTTGAACTGTGAGGTCTGATATGTCTTGACCAAAGGCATTACACGCTGGTCCCATTAAACTCAAGCGAGCTGTGAGACCCGCATCATTTTCTTCAAGCGAACCCAGTTTGTATCCTGTGAAAAATGAGAAATATTGATCTTTGGGTCTCCAGAAATACGCACCCTGACAGCTTGAGACGTTGAGGGAATGAACGCTACCGGTTTCCTGGGCCAGGTGAAGTTGCAAAGGAGGTTGGGCCCAGGAGAGGGCCTGCCCAACCAAAAGTCCCCAGACGATTGCCTTGTACATGGCAGAGGTGGATTCTTGTCACCTGACCTCTGTTGACCGTTCAACGTAGGTGTTCAACAGAATATTGAATGACGTACAAAAAACAATGAATTCAATGTCACGCGTTGTCACATATCACGCATGCAATCGGAGGTTTACTCCCTTCGCTGACTCGGATCTTCCAAAGTTCAACGTTCTCCAACGCCCAACCTCGACGAGCTACATAACCTGTCATATCTCATGAATAAACGGAGATCATCACTGGACCAAGAACTTGATGTACTCAAAGTTCAGCTTCAGACCCTTAGCCGCCGGGAAATCGACTTTCAAAAGTTACTGGATGATCTACAAAAGATGAAAGACGAGGTTTTCAATGAAAGGGTAGCCATTGAAGAAAAGATTTTAGAGCTTGAGGCACAGAAAGAACCCATCAACTGGCTCCCACCAGAACTCCTCGAACAGGTCTTCCTTGCCGTCACTGATTTTGACTTGCCACCCAGTTCCAACTTGTATCGCCCTCAAGTAGCCATCTCTCATGTTTGTGCGAAATGGCGCACTATTTCTCTTGCTTCTCCCAGGCTTTGGTCACGCATTATTCTCCAAGGTTTCAGCAAACCCGACCCCGCTCTGACATTTCTCAAACGTTCCGGAACCGCCCCACTTGAAATTGACTATTGTAGCTCCGTAGATGCATTACCCACCCAAGAATGCTATCAAATGGTTGACATGATCGCACAAACTCGACAGCATTTCCAACGTGTCCATCAGCTATCTCTTCGCAGCCAAGTTGCATTACCTTTGGTGTACATCCTTCCATCCATCAACCATCATAATAAAATATTTCCTCGCCTTCGTCACCTTTGTTTATCTATCACGAATCCCAACCCCTCATTCGTCGAAGCCCCTGGTTTAATGGAAAGCATTGATCCAACTTCGGCCGAGTCCGATCCATTGACTGAACCTAGTTGCTTATCACACCTCAAACTCGAACAGGTCCCTCTTTTCAAATTTCCACCTACGTTCATTGCAAATCTTAGATCCTTAGAACTCTCGTACTCCCCAAGGAAGACCAATAGCACAAGGCACGATTACTATTTGAAAATGTCGTCCCTGTGTCGCTTCCTTGCCCAGACCCCTCTTCTAGAAGAGCTTGTTCTGACAAATACCGTCCCTTACTTTGACGTCGTCCTTGCGACGGACGGCACACCTGACAATCCGGACATTCCATTTCAGAGACCTCCAGTCAAGCTAGACCATCTAAAAACAGTAGAGTGGTCTTATCCGTTCGCCGTCGATATATATCGGTTCATGTCATTGATCGACGCTCCAGGCCTGGAAAAACTAGATCTCTGGGTAGAAGACATTCCAACCAAACGCAGCGACACTCTTTTCGTCCGAGGCTACATGTTCACATCATCACCACACAAATTTTCCCGCGGAATCGTTAATTATCCATCCATGCGTGACCTCAGCCTCCAATGTGTTGGAGAAGACACAACTTCCAGTGTTCTCCGTAAATTCTCTTTTCCAGCACTCGAAAAAGTGGCGTTTACCAACGTCGACAGTACTATTCGACAACATCCTGAGATCACTACAGTCTTGCCCGTGTTTCCGCGCCTTGAATCGATCTTTCGTGACCCCCGCCTTCCAAATTTGACTCATCTCACGCTGTCCCATTTTAAGATATCTCCGGAGCAAGGAAGAGCGGAAGCGATGTTGGGATATATGCCTGTCCTCACTTCTTTGTCTCTGGACGCGTGTTCGGGTGTGGGAAGGTTGATGGAGGGTCTACAGGAGAAGGTAGTCGGAACCATTAAACCTCCTGCATCTTCCGGCGAGGGAGGAGGAACGCGGCGAAGACGTGGCGTCAAGGTTTGCCCTAGACTCGAAGCATTATCGTTTTGGGGATGCCAAGACGTGGACTTCGGAGCTCTACGTGCAGTCATACTATCCAGAAACAATAATGACCATAGCGGCGACGAGGCGGTAGTAGGCGTGGATGTACCCAAAGGGGTAATCCAGTCAGTCACAAGGGAGGATCAGGCTGGAAAGATAGCAAGTGATCATAAGACCGAGGAAGCCCAGATGGGAAGGAAGATTAAACCTTTGAGGAAACAACTGCGTCGCAGTATTGGCCAAGAAACAACAACAGGATTGACTTGTGTTCTAGGGGCTGCTGGCATGGATCCATCGACGAACATCGTATCGACGTTCATTGCTGTACAAGAGTCGTTGGAGCCAGCAAGTATCATATATCTCCGCGTTGCTAACTGCAAGTTGATAGATGAGAAAGAAGCATCAAGTCTCAGAGATCTCGGTGTTGGGGATGTCATTTGGGCTGGTTCGGATACGAGTTGACATTTTATTTTTTTCCCAACTTGGTACCAATAATACAATTAATATAAAAAACACGCGTTATCGTTTTTTTTTTACCGTGTGTAGAACTCAAGTTTTTTTTTTCCCTCTTAGAACATCTAAATCCACGCCGCGAGGACATATCCATCGGTTGATAAATTTAATGACCCCACCCTTTGTTTTTTTTTTATAAACTGGAAAGGCACACAGAGATTCAAATCTGGGACTGCTTAATCCGACAAATCATAATCATAATCAAAGTTCAATTTCAATATGTATATATAACTTGAACATAGCAGAAAACCTATGCGATTTCCCAGACGCTCCCTTCGGTTGGGTGCATCCGCTAGTTTGCTCATATTAGCCAAGGATGTCTAGACCTTTTTGCACTCTTTCAAGTAAGGATATTTACTCACGTCTTTAGGAATATCAAACTCCACCAAAGCGTTCAAAACCCCCTTGCAAAACAATTAGCGGCCTCTTGAGGAGAGAGAAATAGAAATCCTAGTACCTGACCAGTCCAGTTTTCCAATTCTTCCACCTGCTTCGGAGTAATAAAATCTTGAGACGTTCTGGATGCAAATACCATATGCGCAGCAGCTGCTCTGATCACAGACTTCGGGGAGACTTGTGGAGCAGCAGCAGCAGCAGCAGCAGTATGTTGTTGTTGTTGATGTATCAACAAGTGTGTGGGAGATGTTTGTGAAATAATTGGATTGACAGGACTCGTGGTAAGAGGGGTTGTTGGTAACGCCTTGGACGTAACGGACCGGCCTCCCCAACAAGCAGCAAGGTGGTAAAGGTGAAATGTCTCCATCTTTATGAAATTAAAAAGGACAGGTCAGTAAAACAATTGGAGAACCATGTCGTCGTCGAAGGTAAGTTAACTGACCTCTAACGTAGCAAGATTTTCAGTGGAAGCTTGGAGACGTTCGATGAGATCTGCATTATGATCCGGGAAGGAAGTTTGTCTCCCCTGGGATGAATAAAAGCTAAAAGAAAAAAAAAACAATTTTCCGTTGTTGTCAACAAATTGGTTTTGTTTTGTGGGAAACGGTTAAACCCCCCCCCCCCCATCCCACACTAACCTATCAGCAGACGCATTGATAGTCCCTGCAAGAATAGCCGACCCCGAACTGGCGGGCTTCGCAGCTCCAAGAGCCTTGAGAACCTAATTCCAATTTCACGGCATTCAGTCACGGTCCCGAACACACAATTATTAAGAGAGGTCCAGAATAACCATTACTAACCTGTTCAGCCAAAGCGACGTCGGCGGATACCTACCCTACAAGTGATGAAAAATAATGTTTTTTTTTTGAAATGGGATGAGCCCAATAAGAACGTACCGGTTTACTAATATGATACGCAGGTTCCAAACAATTCTCCGGGTTTACAAAGTCAAAATCCACATTCCTCCTAATTGAAACGCTAGCTTTCGGGACCACGACAGTTCCAACAGGTACATCGATCAGCGCGCCACATGACCCTAGCCTTTGGGATTTGTACATAAACAGAGGCGTAAGTTCACATGCGGCCAAAAACGAAAATAGGGAAGGAGAAAGTTTTTCAGAAAACCTAACCTAACAATAGCAATATCACCGCCGATGCATTCTCTTACTTCACGCACAAAAAAGTCCATGTTTGGACTGCCCATACCAATGCTCACGATGGATATGGGTGTGCCCTTGAAACGACCCGTTATAGTCAAGAATCCGCGTTCGGATGATAAAACGAATGGTTTTGGATTGTTATCCAAGAAAGATGCAATTCCGTTTGCCCTTGAAGGTGATCCGACAGTTATCTGCCAAAATATTTGTCAGAAGACCCAAAACACTTTGTACGTATCGTGGTTGTTTTTTTACGATGCGGTTAGCGACCTCTCCAGGGGCTATACCCAGATGATAGACGCGTTGATCTGCTGTTCTGGGGAAATCTGGAAACAAATAGGAGTGGGGATCAACGCTTAAAGTTTGTGTGATACATACTAGCATCCGTTAGGGTATCTTTCATGGTATGTCGTTATCTGATTTCGTCTAATTTGCTATCAAGAATAGCGTGAATGATGGACTAAGAAAACCTGTGGAAGTTCTCTCGTCTACTACAACTCCTGGCGCTTGTTTCGGATAGGCTGTGGAAACTAGGGGTAGTATGTGTGTGTGATGTTTGTGTGATATATGTGATATACTAGATTTGTACACTAAGATAGTTTTCAAAGCCCGACCACCCTGATATAGTCAATTTAGCTCACTGCTAGTCTCTTTCTTTCCAAAACGACTGATGAATTTAAACAGTTGGGGGAGAAAGGGGGTTTTTATTAGATTCTACTCGCGTATATGTACTCTTCCATATAGTGGATACTGTCAATAGACGATCGACAATGTCAAAGATGTTGTCAAAGATGCTTTTCTTCCTCAGGCTAACTTGCTTCGAATTTGAAACCACCCCCCCGGTCGACCGCCGGTCATGCATATTACACACAGTTCAGGCGTTGTATGACAAAACAAACACTGGATTTCTTGATTTAAATGTTCTAGAACGAGTTATGACAGTGTATATGAAAGCCGGTACTTAATACCCTGAGGCCTTGATCGAATGAGCAAACGATTTTTCTTTATGTTTACTTTATATGGAGAAAAACTACTGCCCATGACTTTGAGGGGCCTCGGCCCTCGATCATGTGAGTGGCCCCCCTCAATACTTTGGTCATCGCAAAATGTAGGTCCATATGTCTGCCATATGTCTGCCATGTGTCAGGTAATTTATCGTACAAACGGTAGTATATAAGACGTAACCGCAGCAAATCCCTTGATATCCATATATCTGGGTGTTTCCTTCTACTCTTTGGCTGGCCAGAATACACCAAAGTTAGTTTTGTTCCAACTTCCAAGCATGTCCATATCCTTTAAACTTTTGGCTTACATTACATTGTGATTAACTATGAGGGTTAGGCGAAATAACAATCAATGATCTCATCATAATCTATATTAACAATTTAACCTTTTGAGAATCCCCCACCAAAAAATGATGTGTATGTACGCTTGTGGATGACCTTTTAGAAAAAAACGTCTTAAATGCATCGTAGGCGAGGGTTCTTATCATCCAGGATTTTAAACCCTGCGTGAATCCCATGCAAAAGCATCCGACAAATCCTAAAGTTGATCTTTCGGTGCTTGAAGCAACTACTTGCAAAAGTCCGATCAAAATCCAATATTTATGCTGGTCTTGGCTTCAAAGATGCAATGGAGGAGGCGTCTCGATTCCGTCGATGGTGGCCGCTGAATATTGCAGCAGATATCGTACTACAGACACCGACTTGTCAACGACGATCCGCTAATCTCGGAGCCGCAAAATTTGCCCCTGCCTGCACAGCCCCATTGAGCCAATGATTTTCTAAATCGAAGCCGAAGCTCAGTTCGACTCAAAGTTTGGACCTGAGCATGGGCAGTTCGAACGATTTCCGTTTTTTTTTTTTCTATACGTTTTTTGACGCCCATTCTCTTCGTGTCCGAATTCGCGTTGTCAAGGAATTTGAAATTATTGAACGCTCTACTTGACCACACCTGGGGTGGACCTGTTTAGGTATGGACCCGGATCAGATTTGCCCCACCCAGTAGCCTGGCGGATCTTTCGCAATTTGCCTTTAGATCCAATGAAGATCGGGGGGGATCTTATTTGAAACCCCGCCTCAGTTTCGCGCGGATTTAAAAAGCTTGGCCCCCCCCAACCAGACGAACGGATTCGATCCCTCTCCGTTGTACAAACAGTGCCACCAAAAACACACACAGGCCTTTGACTCTTTTTGAAACATCAAAGGGTTCCTTTTTTGGTAAAATCATTTGGGTTTTATGCGGTAAATAATACTTCTTTCTTACAAAAGCTATATCAGGAATTGTCAAGTTCCGGGCGATTGTTGTTAGATTGTCAGAATGCATGTACCCTCAGATGTCGAAAATTTTTGGAAAAAAGATTCGATGTCTGGTAACCCGCTGACTCCCGCTTGAACTGGTGCCTGTGAGCCAAGTTGTTACACAGGGTCGGTCAATCGGTGTCATCATTCCCCCCTCAGATTCGCTGGACCACCAAACTGGATTGTTTTGCCAGAAGCATCCCCTTCCTGGGATAATACGTCAACACCACTGGAGTTGGGAAGAACAAAGGGGCATTTTCACCCAGTCCATAAACTCTGCTTATCCGCAATTCGTTCCGCCCTTTACCTTTCCACCGATACGTCTGAGACAACTTGCTCCTAGCCCGATCACCTCGCAAACATCCTCAAAGACCACTATCAGCACTCTTCCCTATCTCTCCCCTTCGCTTTGCTCCCCCCCTTCACGTCCATGAACCGGTATAACAACTATGGAATGACGCTGCATGCTTCCAGTCCAAGCGGTTTCAATAATCAAACTTTCAAAACAGAAAGACTTGACGAGCGTGCCTCCCTCTCTGGTTCAGAGGATGGCAATTACACACTCTACGGTGACATACACAAAACAGAAGTGGATATCGAAGGCGCGTTCGCTCTTTATACCGTTCTTGAACTACTTTTTGACTTGTTTCTTCTCCCTTAGAGGAAGCCAATACTGCTTTGACCTCCCAGACACTCAATGCGGACGGGACTCCAAAGCGGCCAATGAATGCGTTCATGATATTCGCTCGACGTAGACGACCACAAGTCTCTTCAGAAAATCAAGCAATGAGAACTGGTGAAATTAGCAAGTTATTGAGCAAGGAATGGGTCGCTATGCCCACTGTAAATATCTAATTTTGTTTTGGACCCGTAAAACCCGTTTCTCATCATAAAAAAAAAAACTTTTTATATAGCATGAAAAACAGTTCTACCTTGAACAAGCCAAACATCTCAAGGATACTTTCAATTCGAAATACCCAGACTACGTTTATCGTCGACGACCTAACAATTCGAGGAAACGTCGGCGGTCTGATTCGAGCATGAGACCAGTGGATCATAGCTTTATGGCTGACAATGCAGATGAATTGTTGGGAAGCCGGGACCTCGAGGGATCGCCTACCGAACCAGATGATCACGTCGATGCCATAGCTTATACACGACCATCGCACTCCGTGCCGCAAGGCTTCGTCGACCATCCTAAATACAGCATGACTCAGTCGAGGAGCTCTGGACCTCCATTTCCATCATCAGATCGTCCAAACGGTCAATTCGACCCTAGGATGTCATATGCACCCCCCAGTAACGGCAACGTCGAGCGCTTCATGCAGCCATTGGCCCAACCTCGTCATTTACTGCAACAGCATGACCTCAACTATACGTATTCTCAATCTCAACCTCCACATCAATTACAGTCGTCTGCGTTTAACGATGTAGCAGCCCCTCAGGGATGGCCGCCAAGAGTTGACCGCATGCAACCTACTTGGGTCGGAAGTAGTGATCCACAATCTGGGCCCATGGGTGGTGGCCATAGACAAGCTCCCTACTCTCCGTCAACACCGTCAAGCACTTGGTCAAATCTTTCCCCTAGCGGCCCTACGACTCCATCCACATCGACCAACTACTTTCCAACACTCAACACACCCTTCTATCCAGGCCAACCTAACGTCACCGACTATCAGACAATCTCCTCTCCTTCCAATTCCCACCCAATGTCCACGCCTTCGCCTCAATATGAACCTCTCAGCCATACTCAACCTAATAGTATGATGTCAAAAGAATATGCACCCCGAGTCTACAACTCGACTGGTGGTATTCAATCAGGGAACTCCTATTCATATCCTCAAAGGAATTTACCTCGTGTTCAGACTACCGTGGAGTATCCAAACTCCTCTCAACCATCGTCTTCATCATCAAGCTCTGGTCATGGAAGTGTACCTCCAGGGTTTTGGCCGAGGGAGTAGTAGTGGTTATGATGTTTTGTTGTTCCATACACAAGTCCGCGGTATAATATTTCGTTCAAACGCTTTGTGCTGATTCTCTTTTTTTTTTGTTTGCTCTGCTATATCTTACTTTTACTATATCATTTCGCAATTTTCGTTGCTATATCTCTGTAATATTTTTAGTAGTGTGCACAATAGTTTTTTCCTTTTCTTTCTTTTCTTGTATACAATTTTCATTCATTGCAATGGTTCCCTTCCGGGCCAAAAAAAAATCACAATAATCAAAGCTTCGGGGATCGTCGAAACGGAAGTAAAAGAGTCAATAATTACTTTCAACTTTTCAATTCAGTTGGTGTTTTGTTTGGATTTACGGCCTTCGATTTTGACGTGCCGGCGGTGTGGGGAGATGTGAAATTGTGAAATTGAATATATAATTATGATTGCATCAAAATTTCGAGAAAAAGTAGGAAAAAATATGATCGGCCAATCAGGACTACCATCAGCTCTAATCGCTCCGGGTGTCCTGATTATCAACTCGCATGCTTACAATGTTGGTTCATGAGCCTGAGAGAGTGTGTTCGACTGTTCGACTTACAACAGACCCAAGGCCCTGTCAAATGTCAGAAGATCATGGTTATGGAAGTTTCTAAAGCCCCCCTACTTGGAGCGCCCATCGATCGCCAAGGCTTTTTTTTTCGGGAGACCTCGTTACGCCCTGTCTGTTTTTTTTTTTCACTTTGGGAGCAACCAAGCAATGATTTTGGACAATTTAAACATATAAAATAAAATAAAAAAGTCTCACAATATTTCTTTTCATGAACTGACACGCCTTTGACATAACATTGGGGGGTTGCCTCGACAAGTAAAAAGGAAACAATATTATGAATTCGAAGAACGCTCATTGGTAGGTACACAACAGTGGAAACAACTGGATATGTACCCGGTTTCAAATCACGGGGTGCCGACAAGAACGCGCAGTTCTAAAAATTATCCATCCCCACGCCAGTTTCTCGAGACTCCCACACACATGGGCATTTTTGGAATCTGGGGTAGAAAAGAAGGTAAGAAGGAAGGGTCAGTGCCCCTTTCTATGGCCGTAAAAGGATTGCAAAAAATTTCTTCTCATGTGAGAGGTGTGTATGCATGATTAAGTCATCCTTGGAAGGCTTGCAAGTTTTTCGAAAGGGGCCGCCTCCCTCCTTTTGAAAAAAAAACGTATAAAGGTTACCTGGAACTCTCCTTGACGCCCGTCTACGCCCGTTAGGTTCTAAATTTCGTTCTATTTAAATTCCGGAGAACCTCTTATCTATATATTTTCCCCCGAGGAGTTTCACAGGATCACCACAATTTTCATCGTTTTTTTTTTCCGAGTCGGTGCTGCGGATATCATGGAATTTGAAGCAAAAATAATTATGGGTGGGCCACAGGTGGCCACAGCTTCGTTGGATGATGTAAATGCAATAAGTATATCGATACAAGCACCCATGGAGGGATGCTTGTACCAAGAGGTACCTATTAGCTTACTACATCAGATTACCCCACATAATTACGTTGGCTTACTGGGTTTTGCGAAATGGCTCCGCTATGACGAGGAGACAGAGTGTGGGATTGACTTCGTACCATACTTCCGGGCTGTCCACCTTCAGTCGCACGCATTAATAGGACAGCGCGGTTGCGGTCGTCCTGTGTTTTTTTGAGGTCCGGTCAATCACTTTGGGATTGAAGAACAAACTTGGCTGTTTCCATTGAACGTTGGGTACTAAGTATTTATATTACCCTTCATCCCATAAGCCTAAGTTCCAAATAGGTACTCGAGTTGCACTTCATCCATATTTTAAACTCTAGAAATGTCAAATAGGCTGCGGAAACTGCTGATAAAAATATTTCACTTAAATCCGCGCGATATCACTGTTGGGTATCCCGGTAATTTGGAAAAACTTAAACAACATACTAACTCACTACAAACAATATATCTGCCCAGTCATGTGAAAGCGCCACGGTCATTAGGTCATCAGTACCCGATCAGGAACATCAGAAATGTCAAAAACCGGTTGTTGACTTACCCGGTGCTTTAAGTGCTCCTTGCTGGCGCAACAGTTCCGAACTCGCTTGTGAATTTCATTACTCTTTCCAGTCAAACCTCCCCCTATTGTTTGAACAGTTTATATATCCCAAATGTCGCCTTCCCCACACGTAGTACCGATCGTGGAATCAACATCGATTTTCAAACCGGATATCTTCAAGGGAAAAGTTCTTTTTTGTACAGGTGGAGGATCAGGCATATGTCGTGGAATGACAGAGACAATGGTTAGTAACTCCTTTGACAGGTATCACGCACGCAAGGCTTATACAGCTTGGAATAGATGCGTCATGGCGCTAATGCTGCTATTGTGGGCCGCAAGTACGTTTGGTTTTGTTCAATAATATCAATCCTCATTATTCCAGGCTTGACCGTCTAACTCAAGCTGCAAAGGAGTTATCAGAGGCTACCGGTCAAGAATGCATTGCTACCCCTGCAGATGTAAGGCTACCCACAACTTTGAAAGAAGCAGTTGCTAAAACGATCGCGAAATTCGGGCGAATTGACTATGTTATCTGCGGTTGGTAAAACTTTATATCACAAATGTGTTATAATATATAATATCCTAATAACAAAATTGATCCCCTTTTTTATTATAGGTGCTGCTGGAAATTTCTTGGTACCTATCTCTGCCATGTCAGAGAATGCTTTCAAGACCGTGTTGGAAATTGATACCGTAAGTTCGCTCCTCGGCTAAGAAGCTTTGTGTTCGTCGTTTTTGATGGTGACCCTCACCCCTCTCTACTATCCATCTTTCTTTGATATCTATAAGATTGGATCATTCAATACTATCAAAGCGACTCTAGCTCATGTTCGTGCTTCAAAAGGCTCTTACATTCACGTCAGTGCAACTCTGCATTATAAAGGTGTGAAACCAAAAACCAAATCGCCTCCCATTTGTTCTAATTATGATCATGGCAGCTACTCCCTTCCAGGCTCACGTTTCAGCCGCAAAAGCAGGTGTAGATGCTCTTTCAGCCGTTCTTGCAGTGGAGGAAGGACCTAATGGCGTTCGATCCAACGTTATCGCCCCCGGCCCCATAGAAGGCACTGAGGGCATGGACCGTCTGTCCACTAGATCAAAAACAGATCGAGGTCTCTCTGACTGTCCAGCAGGCCGACTTGGCAAAATCAGCGATGTCGGAAACGCCACTGCGTTTTTGTTCAGTGATGCAGCTGCTTTCATCACTGGTCAAGTCCTAGCTGTCGATGGTGGCACGATGCATTTCCAATTCTCTAAACTCCCATACCCTGCGTCTGTCATCGATCCCCAAAGTGTTATGCATATGATCAAACCAAGGATGTGAAGCAATGGCTAGTAAATGTACCAATGGAATGTATGATGATTAATGATCCTCTTAGAGCGCGTGCAACTTTTTTCTTGCTCGGTTTCGAATCTTGGGCCCCAAATATAAATATTTGTTGAGAAAAAGATGTGAGTATCCTTATCAAAACGTCAAGATAATAAGCCTGAGTGATTCCACTGAAACCAAATTCGTTGTTAATTGCATCATCTGGCGATTAGACATTTATCCCTGAGAATGCAGGTTAAGCAAGTTCCTTATCTAAAGCAGCCTCGCCCCACTTGCCAGGAGAGGTTCATCTACCATAAAAATCCGGTTTTGCCAAGAAAATTTGAATATAGGATCGTGGGAGGGTACCATACCTATATCACGACATTCCAAAGTCAAAATCAGAAAGAGACGCAAATAATCTTTGCATGAGTAATACCCAGGAGCCTTGCAATGGTCTACACGCCTTTACACGCCTGAAAACCTTGGAATAAATGTCGGTATGATGAGAAGTATACATGTTCCCAACGACCATATATGTTTTAATTTGATACTAGCAATTTAAGGTCTGGACTACTCTCGATCTGGAGGGGGTGTGTATCGGAGAGATTTATCTGGGGGGGGTGCGTATCGTAGAGATTTATAAAGGTTTATAATCTGCCAGATTCTAAAGAGTACCCCCATTGCCTTTCAGGCAATCTATAAACCTAAAACTCGCTATCTATGTGGCAATGTAATCGAGGCTTTGTGTAGATTTGAGAGCTCCACATCAAGATATCTTATCAAAAACGCTAATGATGAAGCTAAGTTACAGTTAAGTGTCACGGTATAGAGCCAAGTGGACTAGACAAAAAGACCTCTTGGAGATAGAGGCTGCAAGGGTTCCCCCCCAATCGCTTGATCAAGACCAATTGTTCAAGGCAAAACAGACAGAGGGCGGTCAAAGACATAAGGGGCCCTCTAGACTCTAGAGTGTGTCAACGGCCCCGCTAATAAAGCGGAGAGAGCAAAAAGCAATGCACACATCGTTTTTTTCGGGACTAGTGGCGACCGGTGGCAACAACGCCCTTTCTCGGATCTCAAAAAAGGGTTCAAAAAAACCGACATTTGATGACCGTGCGTTTTTTTCTTTTTGTAGAAGGCGAACTTAGATGAACTGAACTGTCACAAAAAAAGAAAAAAAAAAAAAAGGCTGGAGCCCAAACTTATTTTAGCCGTCTGTGGCTCCCCTCCCCCTTTTGATACCGGTTATGTCATTCCGGGAATAAATTCGTTATCGTTATCGTTTCCATGTAAAGTAAGAAACAAAGTAAGGAGAGAGTTTGGTTGGTTTAGAGAATGGATATTTGAGCGCTGAGCCCCATGAGGGTGAGTTGGACTCGGGAGGATCTATATAAATACTGCTTGGTGTTTCTGGTATTGCGATTCAACGAGCGGTGCGACCAAAAGGTGCGATGCGACCTGGATTATCAATCTCGTAATATCTCGATGAAGGCGGAACTCCTTTTTTACCCTTTGCAATGAAGGTGGCGTTTTCGTTTTCGAAAAAGGATAGATACGGTCAGGATTCGTAGAGGTCATTGGCATGCAACCCTTTTTTTTCCCGCCACTATATAATCTGTCATAACCCTTTGGAAAATAAAAGGTTGGTATCCATTACGCTTATCAAGGGCAGGCACCCACAGTATGGAACATATGTTGATATGAATATATACGTGGTTAAATTCGAAAGAAAAATATGTTTTTCTGAAAACCAATTCAGGACATGTGTTAAAATGGTTGAAGGAGAAGATGACAGCACCCTGTTATCCCGATGAGATTCATTCTCCAATGAAACAAAGACACATAACGAAAGAAAAGACATACGACATCTTGAGGGATCCTCCGACGCCGACGCCATAACAGAAAAGAAAGTCATTGATGTTACCAAACCAGGTCCCCGGACCCGTATATGTTTCGCCACGTTCGAGCTGTGATTGACATAATATATTGATGCTGTACATATGAGAGATACTCGCAAAATTTGTCAGGAACTAGATTTTAAAAGGGTCGCTGTTCTATGGTAGGCGGGGAGGGCGGCGGATGAAACAGCAGGGGCATAATGATGTATCTCCTGCTAGGAAGTGGTAAGAAAGGCATGCGTGGATTATGAGTAGAACATTAGAGCTGACCGTATTCTCAGACTCCTTTTCCTCACTACTGGAGTGGATACACGTCTGAGTCCTTTTTTTGTATTACTCCGGGACCAAAAGGTCACCCCATGTTCGCACTGCAATAATGCCACCAATAAAAAGGCTGACAGCAGTAGCCACACTAATATTCCCTGGTAGTTTTTCTGGGGCGAAGACCTCAGTACGCAAAAACCTGTAAAAACAAAAGGAGACAAGTTTAGGACACGTGTTTCAAGTTTTTGGGAAGAATGTTTTGCGATTGAACGAACTTTGAAAATGTAGACTCGTTGGGGTCGTTCAGACGTGGTGCGTGCTGAGGGTGAGGAAGATAAGATGGATGGGTGGGAGGTGCTGAGCGCCGAGCCATGGTTTTGTTCAAGATGGTGTTGAGCAACCTTTGCTTCGTCACAACGGGTAAATTACGTAACTTATTATATAAACACTGGCTAAGTCTTTTCAATCCACTTCCTCTCGAAAACAATACTTAAGTCTTACGGTTTATATCTCTGATTTTCTGAAAATCTTTGGAGCTCTTTCTATAGGCTGTAATCTGGCACCCCGACATCCACTGGAAACCCTTTTGACTCTTTGAAATAAGCAATAGGTGGTAGGATCTCAAATGCGGCGCGGCTACAGATACTTCAGAGCTGGGCCAAATGCAACGCATTTCGCATTTCTCACCAGGGAGTCAAATCGAACTCTAATGCGTATAACATAGTCGTTGAATTGCAAGACGCGGCCACCTTTTTTTTTGGTGTCAACCAACCCTCTACCACAACCAGCTGTGGGCCGGTGAAACTGCTGAACGGTGTTGCTGCTGAAGATATGGTGAACGATGTGAAATTATATGGATTTGACAATGAATCCCTGTCCCTGCAGAGGAGTCTGCAGTGGACGATTTCGCCGTCCATTTGCTGACGTTATTAGGCTACATGCCATGAACCAGGGAGACACGCACGCACGCAGAACATTCCGAACCCATCCGCGCAGGATGGACATGCATAAAGCTTTCAACACAAATACGCTCGCGGCGCTGGAGACTTGGAAGCAATACCTAGATGGGTTACCTGAGGAGGGAGTTTTATCGCGGTGCGTTTGCAGGGTCTGTGGGTATTATTTTTAATTTTCATGATTAGATGCTGACTTTGTCGTTCTTAGATCTGTTTGAGTACAAGGTCCGCTTTCTTCGCATATATTCGAATCATGGGTGCAAAGCGAGTGAGTCTCTGAGCGACTGCGGGAGGAGAAGGAGGCAAATTTTCGTTGGTGCGAGATGGGTAGCTACGGCGTCGATCTGGCTAAGTGCTATACCAGTCTCACAGTCGTCTTCGTTTTCGGCGGTGAGCCAGCGAACTAGCAAAGGATGGAAGACTCGTGGCAGGGAGGCGATAGTAAGTTTTATTTCGTTGTCTCTTTTTTTTGGAATTAAAGTTGATTCTTTTGTTTGAAATTTTGAATTTGTGCTCACTAACGACCTTCCTTAACCTGAACTTCAGCACTCCCCTACCGCCACCCCAAATCGCGAAAAAAAAAACTCCCCAGGCCTTCTCCCTTGCCCGGCTCGCATCGAACAACCCATGCCAGCTTTGTGAGTTTTCAATATACTGAGTTAAACACTTATTAATTATTGTCTCAAATAGCCTTGTCTGATTTCCATGAGTAGTCGTTGAAGGACCACCTCATGTTGACAACGGTGTGCATGCATGCGAAATGAGTTCTCGAGGAATAGAGTTCTCGAGCCTCGCGGTAGGTTTAAATTCTATTCTCTTTGAAATTACCATTCATTCCTTTTTATCTAGACTATGGATTATTCGTCCGCGCGAGAGACTCGAGGATTCGCGTCATCCCCTTTGGAACATCCTGTAACTCAAAAGCTCATCCCACGACCACTACCTTGATGCTTCGTATTTCGAATTCCTCGCTCGCTTGTTTCTAGCCTTCATCTCGTAGCCCTCGAACAACGAATCTTCTATTCAAGCTTACGTTTTCATTCTTCTTTCGCCGCAGAATTCATGGTCTATGCTACGCTTTGACCGCAACAACCAATTCTCGAGTTTTAAGATTTGAACCCCCGTTCCGATGAACCATTCCACTTCGCTTTCATTGGTAGTTGGACGGCCGGATGCACGGACGATTATTCAGAAGAGCATCGCGCGTGTGTTCGATGAGGCTTCTGTAGACGAAATAACACCTTGCAAATCATTAATGAGCGTATCTTTCGTCGTTATGCTTTTTCTTGTAATTAACTCCTATTGTAAAATGGGTATCCCAGGTGACTTCTACATTTGTAGACCATATGTGCCGCTCCTCGGACACATGGAGGTCCTAGAATTATAGCGTACATCTCCCAAAATGAAGGTCGTCATCGTGATGTCAAGCTATTTAGGTCACGTCGAGCAGTCGTTACATGCCGTTCAACATTTTAACAAAGGAATGAACGAGGGACTTCAGCTCTCAGAATCAGGTAATTACCGGTCACAGCCTGTTGGTTTACTTGATCTAACTATGATCAAGGTTTTCTGCTGCGTGACTGCGCCGTTGCGTTGCACCCAAGCCTTAGTTGTCCTCGTCAACGCTGACGAGTATTACCCACAACTATGGGGAAGAGAGGCGCAACGACACGAAATAAACCGAGAAGAGACAAGAACAAAAGAGGGAAGGAAGGTCGGAAAGGAATACCATATAAAGATATGACGTCTATTTATTTAATCGAGACTACGCATGCAGTTCTGTGTTCAAGGTGTTGAGCTAAGATTTCCCGAACACGTTACGTGTTAGAGGGAAAAAGAAAACGAAAAAGAGCTCCGGGAAACAGAAATAGCATCTTGCGAACTCAATTTGAACACTCGTTTAATTGGAATTCAGCAAAACAGTTTAGAATTTCGAAATATTCAATCACTACAAACGAAACAGGGCATGAGTTGGGTATAATCGTCCATTTCAATGGGAACACCAACACAAAAGAATAGCGTAGACGTCTCGACTTTTAGAACATCACCCGTTAAGAACGAGCCTCGCATACTCGTTTATGAGCCATCCAATCAATGGTCTAATGCATACAGTGAATTTAAATCAAGGCTTCAGATAAGAAGTGACAGTACCTGGCATGCCTTTGAACAGTATAGAACCTCATTGCAGCGCTGGCAAGTTTGGAACTGGGAGCGACTCAGAGGTTTATGTACTGCACCAGCTGGCTCTTCAACTGAACAGAGCCACTGGTTGCATCTTACAACGGCCTTGGGCCAATTATCCCTCCTAATAAATCTAGAGCCGCTAGCCAAAGACCTACAGCTGGAAAAATCAAATACTCCGTCACATCCGCTTTCCTCTTTACAGGCTAAGGAGCCACAGCTAGACGGGAACGACTCAATTAGCTCCTTTGCAGGGACGTAGGTCGGATCCATGAAGAGGGCGCGGACTTTCGTTTCTAGTACGGGAGCCCCATAAAAAATGATGAAACGTGGTACATATTCGTATGCAGGGTCCGAGAGAAGAGATTGCACTAGCCGCGTAACCTGAGAAAAAGTTGGCTTGAGCCTCAGGCAAAACTTGTTGTTAGTTTCATGGACTTTTAACGTTGAATGGTTATGATTGTTGAAAAAGAATGAAAGGAGAATATTACTCACATTTTTGGTGTTGCTCCTCAGGAGAGACTTCACCCTTGCTCCACTCAACCCAGTAATCTAGTGCTAGATCGAGAAGGTGGGATGGCCATGAAGTCATAATAAATGGGACATCTCCTGATCCGTAGTCGTGCATGCCCCGTATAACAAGTAGCTCGAACATCTGTATAGCTTTTAATGAGGAAAAAAGAAGAAGCAAAGGTGTCATCCGCACCATAGATAATAGTAAATTGACTTGGAGGTGATACCTTGGACTCTTTCCATTAACCGGTTCTTTGCTATCAATATATTCCCAGGTATCCTTGTGAGCGTACCAATTGACTCGAAACTGTGCAGCGTGAAGAGGGAGGAGTCTCGACGTGTCGACAGTGTGAAAAAAAATGTTGTTGACCTCGAAGGGTTTTGAGCTTTTCAAGGAGATTAGACGACAGTTGAGGGGAAAGTTGTCGCCGGTAATCCGGACCGCTGTAGGTCCTTCAGTGACGCGACGAAACCATTGCTCTTTGTCGGATCCTGGGCGTGGCCATTCTTTTTGAATATAGAATGCTAGATTTCGAATTTTCTCGACTTCAGGGTGTAGCATTTCGTCAAGGATAAGGTCGCAGTCTTTTTTGGAAGGTCTGTCGATATATACATCGCGGTCGCGTTCTGAATCCATCGATGGCACCGACGGTGGACGATGGCTAAAGGGATTGTGACTTGTGACACTTTCGCGACTCTCTATTAACCAACATGCCTCGGCCGCGATTCAGAAGGACTTATATCTTCTTCATTGCTATGGGACTTTTAAACTCCTCTAAGTGAAGAACTACGCAGTCGTTTTGAGCTGGATATGCGAATTCTTCGGGACTAGGCGCTACCAAGGACGAATAAAGAATTTATCACGAATGCGAAACGAAATGCGGCTCCTCTCTGCGCCACATTTCTCAAATGTGGAGCTCAAATGTGTGTTCCAATGGACCACTTTCGAGGCCTGAGTGATCGAGGCTAAAGTTTCACTAGCTGACGTCTTACTCATAGACCTTTTTACAAAGGTCAAACACTCCTTATGTCACAATGAACCACATTCAATTGGCTATATAGGCACTCAAACCTCTGTTTAGCATCAGGTCTACCGCCCTCTTTGTTCCTCCTCCTTTCACCCTTTCTACTGAACCTCCAAAAAATTGTCAACGTCTTTTGCCATGCATCATCTACTGTTGCTCTTACTTCTGCCTTTCATCGCTTTGGTTTGCGCTTGGGATTACTCGCAGCAGTTTCAGCAAGAACTCCAGAATGAGGGTTTGACGGAACTGGCCAGCGTCGTGGCCAAGATCAACCAGACGACAACAGGGCAATCTCTTCTCTCCCAGATATCCGAAGGCAATTTCACATTTTTTGCGCCAACTAACGAAGCCCGTACGTTTGCCTATCATTTCACAACGGTCGATTTCTAAGCGCCTGTCTCTAGTCCAAAGTGTCCCCAGTCAAGTCTCATGCAATACAACGCTGCTTGCCGAGTACTTGTCTTATCATTTCGTCCACGGTGATTTCCAAAATGTGTCCTATACCAACACTTCTGCTGGAGGCTCTACGGAAGGAACTTCAACTTCAACCGAGTCACCTGTACCCACCACCACCACCTCATCTGCAAGCCTTTCCAGGCGAGATGATTCGTCGTCGTCATTCCCTCAACTAGATAGTGGTGTTACCGACGGTGTTTGGATGAATACCACTCTTGGACGTACGCTCCTCAACTCTTCGGAATTGGTCACGCTACCACTCAATAGGAGTCAAGTACTGGCATGGACGAGGAGTGGCGAGAACGGGAATGTCACCATTTTGAACCAAAGGTATATTTTCGTCTCTAATTATCCCCTCTTCGCCATTTTCTTTCGTTGGCTATGTGCTCCAGCAGTTTATGTTTGGTTTTTTCTCGATTGGTTCACTTAAAAGCTGATTTATCAAGTTCTGATATCGACCCTAGTCAAAACGTTACTGTTGTCAACGCTACAAAGTGGAACAACTTGTTCATCAACCAGATCGACGGGGTACTAATCCCTCCTGGGAACGTCTCTACCGCACTCAATGCCACGAACGCGACTATTACTCTCAGTCTATTATCATTCATTCAAGTTACTTCGGCAAATGGTACAAACGAGACCGCCCTCGAGTTCCTCCAGGAGGCTGTTGGCATCACCTTCTTTGTCCCCGAAAATGCGTCTTACACCATGCCAGTTAATGAGACGGTGGATGCTTTGCGAAACAATATGACGGCGGTGACGAATTTGCTCCAGAACCACGTAAGGCTCATTTCCTTTCTTCGCTAGTTATCGATTACATTCTTATCATCCGGAATTAGTACATCAACGGTACCGTTCTCTATTCTCCAATCATACAGAGATTGGGCGAGGATAGCAATGCGCCGAACGCTACTTCCGCAGCTGGCGAGCCTCTGCACTTCGTCACCAACTCCTCAGGAGTCTTTGTTGAGGCAGTCGGTGGTTCGAGCGCGAAAATCACGCGTCCAGACGTTCTTATCAACAACGGTGTCATACATATCATTGATCGGGTTCTTCTCATCAACGAATCCATTCCTGATGCTGCGAGTTCCGCGTGAGTTATCCCTTGTTTAAACGTTCATTGAAATTTCTTTCATTTACATAACTTTTGTTCTGTGCAGTTTCGCTTCTGCGACTTCAACTGATACATCTGTTACTACCGAGACTGCACCAATAGGTGTGACAACGAGTGAAGCTACTACGACTTCTGAGACCTCTTCAACTTCCGAGACCTCTTCAACTTCTGAGACAACGAGCGAGACTTCAGCCACAGAAACGTCCGGCACCAGAAGCACGGTAACGGTAACGGCGAGTGCTTAATCGCGCACGCTCATAGAGCTCAGCTCCCGTGTGAGTATACTTTTGGTATTGGTATCTATAATCTCTTTGCTATTTGTATCCTCTCCGTTTTAAAATCGTTGTGGTAGCCGGGTCTGTCTTTGGACTTGTATAAAATAGGACTTTCCTCCCCCCTCGCTATCTCATACACGTAAATTATTTTTATCTTTTTTTTTTCTCTTTTGATCTTTGTACTTAATAGTTTGACAATTATTATATGTAGAAGTGCAAATGCTTCATCTTCCATCCCGACCTATTGTAAACATATGTTATTTAGTTTATATACTTCTTCAGAAAAGTAGATGGCGATATTCGTAAGCGAGGTAATGATCCAAGTTATCGTTTACGAACTGGACGTATCGCGTAGCGTCAATCATGTGAACTCTGATATCTCTGACCAATCTCGTCATATGCTATCACCTGCAATATACCTAGCCTATGACAAAGCGGAAATGCTTGTTTGACAGACTCGGAGGATGTATGTATCCTCGCAGGTATTCGCACTGTAAAGTTTTCAAGGTAAGGTGATGGCAGCCTGGCCATTACTTCATCTGTTCTCTCCCATATGACTGGGTCAAAAGGTGTATGGCCCACTGAAATCGAAACCTCGCGTAGAGAAAGCGACGTTGCTTGAGAGATTATGATCTGCACAATAAGAGCCGTTAAGGCATGGACAGAACTCAGTCCAGCTAGGCATGAAAATTGGAGGTACTCCAATTCGGAATTTGATTGTATGCCAAGAGCCATTGATTGAATCTCTGGAGAAGGAAAAAGATTGCATGAGTGGAAACTTTTCTTCTCCGGTGAGGTCACAGGACCTTACCATGGAAAGGCAGCATGGCATATGGGCATCTAGTCGTCTCCACCAATGTGAGACGTTTGAGTGATGGTCCTAAGGTACTCAAAAGCTTCCCGATATAAATAAAATTTGCGCCAAGAAAATCTTTCAAGGTGAGTTCGGTTATTTGTGGGATGGGGTTGAGTTGAAGTAACCAGGGTATGATCTCGTATAGTCGGCAATGAAGCTTGAGAGCGCGAAGTGTTGGGCTCGGTTGACAATTGATATGGGGATATGAAGGGTACTGGTAGCCAGTCATAATCTCCGCCTTCATGTTGACCTTAACAAGAAAAGGAAAAGCGCAGATGAAGGTAATCATCTGCTGGAAAGTGCGAAAGGTGGCAAATAATGTCACCGCAGTAATGCTGTGGAAAGTTTCCGCTAGATCATGGGCTGTCTTTTCGTCCATGCGATTGTAGATACGAAATGGGTTCCCATAAGACAGTTCCGTGACCTTTTTAAATGATGAAAGTAGCTGGACGATCTCGGCGTGTTCAAATGGAAGACGATCATAGATGACCACAACCTTGACTAGATCGCGGATTGTAGAAAGTGGGGAATCAACAATGTCGGGATCATCGATGAACATTTTGATACGTCGTTCGTCAAATTGAAGGCGCGAAAAGAGTCGAGGTTGTGCAAAGGAACGCCAGGATGTGCAAACCAAGCTAGAAATCGCGAGAGCATCTCGGTCCTGATGATCAATAATATTGGCAAAGAGCTCTAGTGGAAAAGTAGGGCAATCTCTATCCCATTTTACATCCATAATGGGGGGGGAGTTACTACGAGTGAGATGAACTTTGCGTCAATAATTTGAAGCTTTATTTAAAGAGGGGTCAAGTCATCGGACCCGACTCACCGTCACCTAGGTGACTAGTAGGCGGACAGGTTTTTGGTCAAGTTTAATTGCAGGTTATGTGCGCAACGTTGGACTGAGTTTTACCATTGTATGTTCGTCGCCCGCGGGGCGAACGCTTTCATCCAGGTGCAGGTCTCCTATATAAGTGGCTGCGCACTACAGTCGTGGACAAGCAAAGCCCACTAATTTGGTATCTCGGCAAGGAGTGCATGTAGGGGTGAAATTTTTTCAGATTCTTGCCCAGATTGACGAAATGCATCAAAAAACACATCTCCGAAGTTTTTCCCACGACGTTTTGGCCATGACAAGTTTTTAGGCCCAAAAACCGCAACATTTTGTCGGGCGAAACCAAGTTTGGATAGGTTTAGGTGGTGACATATGTACATTAAAATTAAAATTGGGCTAAGAACCCATTAAGAACGGTATCCAAATATGTCATGGCAGCCTTTTTGTGACCTTTTTGCTTGCGTACGGCCCTTCCCGTGAGTCCCATGTGGTACGCCACCATCCATTACCTCAACAGGACACGTGTTAAGAGCGTTCTCAATGGCGTTTTGAATGTGTATGATGATACCGCTCGATAGCACTGTTTAACCCATCCCCAATACTGCAGTTGATAGAAAATAAGTCACTGAATATCTTAATACTACCAAGCACAATGAGCTCACCATCTCAATTGGGTTGAGTTCACTGTGAAATTTAGGCAAGAAAATACACTCATCAACCTTCTGGATCACTGTTTCAAGCATAGAAATTTGATTCATAATCTCCTCTTGCTTGGTGAGAAGGCGGGCCATGCAGCAATTATCATTCTCGAAAGGGTAGACTGTGGGAACATTTTGTACCTGAAAGTTAGGGATTTTATTGTGGGGCAACCACTCGATGATATTTTTCGAAAATGTAACAAACATATTGCCCTCAATGAAAGGAAACGATTCCGCACTTTTTCTTAAATTTTCCGATTTTTTTTGGGTGTACCTGCCATAATTTCAGGGTCACTTTCCTTATATGGTCAGTTTCTCAAGAACGGCTCGTGAGATCTGGGTGAAAATTGGTCACAAGCTTGCCTTGACCTATCTGCATGTTTTCCAAGTATTTTTTCGGCCATCAAGGAATTTCCATTTTTATTAGTGGGCTTTGCTTGTCCACGACTGTATGAGTTGTCAAAGCTCGGCTCAGGCACCTAAGCCGGCCCTGGTTTACAAGCCGAGCCGATTTCGCTTAGAGCGGCTCAGAGCCTCAGAGCCGGCTAAGCCGTCCAAAAATAGCAGATTAAGACCATCAGGCTGCCGATATGCCGCTCCTCCGAGGACTGAAGGATCGACCACTTTGATCCAGTCGGCAGTCTCCGAAGATAATGCCGAAAGAATATACGTCGTTTCCGTAATCCCTGCTCTGATAGCAACGGCCCGTTCAAATCAGTCGACTATGGATGACAATGACCTTTTGAATGTGCTTTTGGACCTTAGTTGTCATGATGATTGTCAATTCATCACCTGCCCAGACCTGCCCCTGCCCACTGACAATGCAAATTTGACGTCGGCGAACGTGAAATTCGATGTCTTTCTTCCCGACTGAAGCTGACCCTGATACGGCTGCTTTAAACTTCTGTCTGAATATTCCTTGCTCGGAACATTGCGATTGTTTGAGCAGGTTTTCATTTAAATAATTCGGTCATCTATAATGGGACGTTTCCCAATCTCTCCAACTTGAAGGCTCCAGTCATGTCAAATACGACAGTCGTAGTGGATGGAGAGCCGATTCTCAACCCATTCGATCCATTGGTTTTCCTTTCACCTGAGCAGGCCTCCCAGGTGAGGATTTCGAGATACGTTTTGGTCGGGACCCTAGGGGTAAGCTATCAATCCGCGCACCAGTGGAGTCCGTGGAAAGGGCTAACGCAAATCAGGCATTCCTTTGGGATATCATAAGTAATTTCAAAAGCGATTACATACTCTCCAGACATCGAATACGTTTGCAAACGACCATCTATTTTATATCAAAGTGCGTTCGTCTTTTTTTGTTCCAGTTTTTCACACTTATTTTCTTCTACCACAGGGTTTTTTCTCTCGCATATGTTCTGGGCAGTACGATATTCGAAAGTGAGTTGACAGATTTCCATATCCCAAACATCTGATTGTCTTTCAGCGGCGCCTATTTCTAGCTGCAGTAGTAGTGAACACGCTTTGGAAGTGCTATTTTGCATCGCCATTCCATCCACATCCCTCCTTATCTTCTTCCGAGCTCGCGCTGTATTCAGTACGAACCCATGGGCAGTGGCCCTTTTTGGAGCCTTATGGTTTGCTGTCTTGGCTGGATGCGTGGGCACATTTTTTGGAATTACTGCTTCGAATATCGGACCAACGAAGTATTGTGTTAATGGAAACGCTAAGCCTCATTTAGGGGCTGCTGCCACTATTTCCCTAATCAACGATACCATCGTTTTTCTTTCAATAACGTGGCGTTTGTGGGGTAATTCCTATGCTGGTCGGACAATGAAAGATGGCATTAGAGTATTGGTCTTCGGCGAGTACCTGCCAGCGTTCTCCAGATCAATGTTGCAAGACGGTCAGGCTTATTACTTGTTAGCATCCCTACTTCATACTCCTTGGTACACCGGCTAATAACAGCTATTTATTTTTGGTCAGAGCCGCCGTCTGTGTCAACCTGATGACAGTGATCACTTTATGTATCCTCTCTTCCTCCGACATCTACCGGACGATGCTCATGATTCCTAACGTCGCATTGATGAATATGATGGCGTGTCGAGTCTACCGAAATACGTTGTTCGCGCTTCTCCACAACTCGAGCCGGATTCCTTCCGTCATGGGGAGAGATCTCAACGCAGATATCTCACTCTCACTATCGGGAAAACGAGACAGTGGGATGAACCAAGGGGTCAACACGACTTCAAATACAACCCAAACCGAAACTCCCAATGATGTCGATGTTATCACGGTCACCAGAACAATCCAGCCTATAATCGAGGACTACCCAGCGGACAATAAAGATAAAGACCGGACGGATATATCTCGAATGGTGTAAAGGAGTCAAAATAGAGGCTGTAGCTTACAAACTTCTTACTGTGTACCATACGCTATTGGAAACTATCATGTGCATATCCATTTAACATAATTACACATACATGTACGGGACTATACAATTTTACAAGAATGTAAAGTGCAGGGCGATCCTATTGAGCAAAGTCTGTAATACGTGCCTTGAAGTCAAATTGAAGTTTGAGATTGTTCTTTGACTGCCAAGAATTATGTAGAGCGACTTGGCATTTCACGCGTAATGAAAAAGGTTATATTCGTGTCGTCAGACTTTTATTATTACATACTTCATTTACTGCAGTTGCTGTGTTGTGAACAGCGGGAGGAACAATGTAGACCAGTGACCGTCTGTGTCGAAGATGAACCTGTCGAGAGAATTTGCGCATCACGTGACCGTCTGCCAAAGTTCCACCAAGTCTAGACCTGTCCAGACTTCCCTCCTTTCGTTCCTGGGAATCACCCAAAAATGATTTGCGGAACCGATGTGATGTTTTGTTGAAGAATTTACGCAGAAATGTTTAAAATATTTGCAAAATGCTTATAAGTTATGTAAAGTGCAGAGCTTCAATTATCGTCGCGTCAAGTAGTCGCGACAACGTGGGTCTGTCTCTATTTCTTGGAGGCAGATGTATCTACTTAGCTCAAGGAACATCAGATGAAATTTTTATGTTGAATCTAGGAGATCTTGTGGTCGATTTCATTCCCTCACGTGAGTGATCGTTGGCCTCTGCACACACCCAATGCCATTTGCCTAACTTTTCTAGATGACATCGCCGTCTCTTCATATTTTATTGAGAACTTCTTCGAAACCTTTCTCCCCAAAATCCCTCGAAAAACCTGCCTCATCCTCCCTCACGTTAAATGGGTGTGACTAGAGTTTCAAAGTCCGAATATTACATAAGAACTTTCTCAGAAGAGAACAGACTCGGACTTCACTGTCTCTAGTTCACAGCTTATCCTTATCGTGGCGATATTTATATTGACTCAACAGCATCCGTCTTGAGCCAAAAGAAGAACTCGACGAGTTACTATATGCATTATCTTGTTCAACGCGCCCTGCGTCCAACGCCCAGAGGCATCCAGGGCCCATGATGGTTCAACAATACAGAAGACATTGGTGTTGACTTTTATGATTGATGTCGGTCTCAAGGTGGGTTCGGGCTATTTGTAAGTTGTGAAAGCCTGACAAGTTCCTTCTGGCCCGATTGTTTGTCAGCTTCAAGTTTCCTCTTGTAGATACTCAGCCGAAGAAACACCAATCAATCGCTCTGATCAGTTAGATTTGGACATAGCTGCTAGAAGGGACCCAAAAGTTTGGAACTGACCTTCCAACATGGGACGCTTTCTTTTATTATCCATCGATCCCACGGGAACAGGGGGGCGCCTAAAGGTATAAAAGTCAAGGCTTTGAAACTACCCGGCGTCAAACACTTTTGACTCGCTCCACCACCAACTCTTCCCCCAAAGATCAACCCATTCTCTCAAGTAACACAGCAGTGGGTCGCTTCCTCTCATTTGACGTCGGTTACTGACAGGATACCTGTCTTCTGTGAATGTTTGAAGTTTGAATACTCGCAAATCAAAAATGGGCGACCTCCCCGTCACCGACTACTCTGAAACGACCAGAAAAGAGGACACAGGTGTTGCTGAAGCTACCGGGAACAAGTGTACGGTTATCGACCTATGTGACTCGTGCTCATACTTTCATTGTCCTCACCCCTTGTTACAGTTATTGTCGACGAGAACGAGGATTCGGGAGATGACTCGGATGAAGAACCTCCGCCGTTTCCCTAGTATGTCCATTTTTTGTTATGCAGAGGTCAGATTGGTGTATTTGCCTTTCAGCGAACATCGCGGACCAATGAAACAGCCTGGAGTCGGCACCGACGAGAGAAGCACAAAAAACGCTATCAGGGCTAACAAACAAGGTAGTAAATCTAAGTCGGAAGAACAAGAACTTGACGAACTCGACAAACGTGCTACCAAGGCGAAAGCGGATAATAAAGGAATAAAGAAGAAGACCTGACGACTGGTTCATAATCGGCTTGTGAAAAGTGAGTTCTCCAGTTATTGAGACTATGTAGTTAAAGGGCCCACAGATCATTCTCCTCTTGTATAAATGATTCTGGAGTCCATTTTGAATTCTTGCTGTGTCGTGTGAACCATTCTGGAATGGAGTGCCGGGGGTGGTTCAAGGTGACGTTAAGGAGACTGTTAATGAATGTAACTGTCATGTTATAAAACCAAAATATAGATGGCTCAGGCTTGCTGACCACAAACCACACGCCATATATACACTTCCTCTTGCAGCTAACTATTTACGGGCGCTTGCAAAGCGTCGTCGACTCGAACTCATAGCCCTTTTTTCATCATCTGCTTTGGGCATCCAGCTTTTCGTCTCAATAAGTTACTAACGAGTGGCATCACAGGCGACCAGCATCGTTCATTGACTTCTGCATTTGAAAATCCGCAGGTTGAGCTGTATCTCTGTCTGACTCTTCTTCTGTTAATGTTATCGTTCGAAAGCACCCTGCGTCTAGTTCCAGAGGCATTCGGAGGCGTGGTACTCCATTGTTCAACCTCTTTCACCTTGCATTCCGGCCCAATTTTTCGCCCTCCACAGAAGCTGTGGCGATAGTACCTGAATCATCCTGGCTCCGCGCCCTCTCTTTTTCTTATTCAGTCGAAGAAACATCAGTCAATGCTCTGCAATGTTAGTTGCGTGTCTTTCCATCTTATCCTCATTCTTTCCCGCAATTCCTAGAGTCAAGTTGGCTAGCATATGCTGTTGACGCGTCGAGTTGTAACACCTTAGATTCAGAGGGACAAAAAAAAGAATGCCAGGCACGAATTTCATCGGGAATTTTGAAATACGAAAAGAAACAAGACAAACCTCTATTGTTAGTGTATGAGCGAGCCATATAGACCACCAGACTGTTCCATTTTAATAAAAATAGGGAGCACAGACAAAAAAAGGAAATAATGACTTAGTTAAAAGTTTTATCGAGTGAAACAAGGACGCACTGGAGCAAGGTTGTTTGTGCATGTTATCAGAAACCCCCAGGTCGGGGTTCAATAATAGTGCCGAACTTGTGCCAAACCCTATCGACTGTCATCGCCATCATCATCGGAGTTGCCTACGGGAGACTAGCCAAACTCATGCCAAACTCGAAACCACCGACACCTACGGACTAAGTCCAACACGGAGACCTTGTAGACCATGTCTTACAATTGTCATTCATTATTCAAATGCGCCGGAGACAGTCCCCGGCGCACGGCGCATGTTCGTGAAAAAAAATTCAACCAAAAACCCACACAAAACCTGTTGAGAAAAAATCACATCTCTTCCTTGAGACGGTGAGATATCCTGCTACTAGTAATGAATTAAATAAAAACAGCTTCATTAGTGGTTGCCCATTGCAACCGTAAAAGGGTTTGAAGTCCTGCATCAGCATGGAAAGTTAGCAGGTCTTTCCTACACCTGCAGGACTCTTTTGGGATCTCGCTGGTGATTACTGCAACTCATCCATCTATCCTGTCTTGGCTCATGTTTGGGATTCTATGGCCTAATTTTCCCCCACAGACAGGGCTCGATAAACTCAATCGTGCAGGATATCTGTAGCCCCTCTAAAATTCCGATTGTACCTCTACCGTCTACAGGTAACAGATGGAACCAACTCGTACTTCCCGTGGCATCTGCTGGGTTCGACGGTTTGGGCGGCCTTCGGCACGCGCCGGCAGCTGATGTAATCAGTGTTTGTAAACGGAAAGCTCAAGCTTTTCGTTTCCGGCATGAACTTACTCAAGAGATTTAGACCCACTACTGCCCACTTTCGTTCCGCGTCTGGCACCCCGACCATTCCTCCTCGCGTATTTCCTGCTACTGGCTTCACCGCTATCCCTGCCTCAGAAAAGCTAGAGGAAGAGAACTGGTCGTGGTACACACCGCAATCCTTCTACCCAGTCCGTATTGGAGACGTACTTCAATCCAAGTACCAAGTTCTCTATAAACTCGGCTATGGAACAACCGCTACTATTTGGTTGTGCCGGGATCTTCTGTCAGTTCCTTTGATTTGCGTCCTGAAACAAGCTGACTGTTTCCAGCCGCGACGAATATGTTTGCATGAAGTCCATGGTCTCCAACTATGCCTCCGTCGAACGCGAGATCAAAGCGTATGAATCTTTGAGCAAAGTAGACAAGACTAGTAGGTCGACCGGAAAGCAGTATGTTAGGCAGGCATTGGATCACTTCGAACTTCATCACGGCGACCGCAACTACCATTTTCTCATTCATGAGCCTCTCGGCGTTAGTTTGCAATTCTTTCTCCACATATCTAGGGGTAGTTTTCCTATCGATTACGCCAAGGATTTGGCCTCCCGGATGCTACATGCTTTGCAATTCATCCACAGCGCCAAAGTCATTCATGCAGGTCCGACAACTTCTGACATTACGCTCCGTCTTCTGATACAACTTTGATTCTAGACCTCCAAGCAAGCAACATTCTCCTTCGCATTCAGGATGAAATTGTTCTCAAAGATGGCGAAGAAGTGGAAATTGAAAGTCCCAGCTCTAGGAAAATCACTGGACAATCTGTGGTTTTCGAAACCAGGGACCATCCCGGATCTCTGCGTCGCTGGATTGGTACGAAGAGTGGACCTGTTCTGTGTGATTTTGGTGAAGCACGTACGGGGCAGGATTCGCATACAGGACTCATCCAACCAGCTGTTTATCGAGCGCCAGAGGTCTTCTTGCACCTCCCGTGGGGCACACCCGTGGATATCTGGAATCTCGGGTGCATGGTTCGTGTGGTCATCATTGTCTCTTCCCTCGCGTTGTCATTAATTAGATATAGGTATGGCACTTCATGTTTGGTCGACAACTCTTCTCCCGGCCAGGTGCGCCAGATGAGGAAACTGCTGACAAAGACCAGCTCGCTCGGATGGTTGCTCTGCTTGGACCTCCCCCAGAAGCGCTCCTAGCCGACTTGGGTCCAGGCGCTCTCGAATTTTTCAATGAGGATGGGTCTGCCAAAGGGACCGTTCCAAATGAGACGCTCGAGTCGGCCCTTGCGTCCTCCCTAGAACATGCTAAACTGGCCATGACGGTCGAGGAGTCGGAAGTGTTCCTCGCTTTTATTAAACGGACTTTGACGTGGACGGAGGAAAAGCGAGCCTCTGCCTCAGAATTGCTCAATGATCCCTGGATTGCAAAGTAGTGTAGTTTGAACATTTAACTACGTTTTTCTCGCATTATGTTGAACTTATGTATGAGCGACTTCACACCACGGAAATTAGTAGTAATTTTTTTTTCGCCTTTCTGAAAACCTCGGTCGGTTGTGAGTTTCATGAAAATCTACCACCATGTCTTACCTACTTTCATCTTCCTGGAAATTTGCAAACCCCGAGGAATTATACCTTCATCGTAGAGATATCTGAGACAGATTTCTATGCCAAAGACTTGTAGATTTCCCCTGGATTTCCCTTTGGATCTTGCACTCATGGCCTTTACAGGAAATGAGCCTCGACCGCTTCGCTAATTGTGAGTAACTTTTTTTCATGAGATGCGGCCACCACCCTGTGACAAACGACTAAACACTGTATCTCATTCTAGACATGGCGAGGACCACTCCCCCGCCAAGTCTGCTGGCCGTCCTTTTCAATTTGTGATTGAACCTTGGCCTGATCGACATGCTCTACACCACTGCTCCTCACCCTTGGGCCTCCTACCTATACGCTGTATGCAACAGCATTGAAAATCACGATCCCGAGATGGGTAGATGCGCCTTACACCCGCAGCGTCTGGGGAAAAGCCAGGCTGCGAAAATCCCTACTTCCTAATGCCGGCGCAGGCCTTACCTTCGACACCAAAGTTCTGAATAGGAAACGGGTTAGTTATAATTAAATTTTCAGAAGACGCCGCCGTTGCTAATGTACTACATGACAGCAAAAAAATATTTGGCGTTGTTCTGCACTGATAGGTCGAATATCTACATCAACAATGCAAGCTCTTCCTCGATACTATACTGCAAACTGGTCGGGTCAATTGTCGATAATGATGGCAGGAATAAATTGGATGTATTCCGCATATACAAATTTCACCATTGCACAATACCGCAAATCGGTTTTGGGCACCTGTGCTTCCTCTGACGACTTCAAAGATTTTCCTTCAACCAACTGTTTTCTTGGTTATGTTCATGCTTGCGCGAGGATGGACACCAGTTGGAAAAATTCAAAGTCCGAAGATTACATAAGAACTTTCTGACGCCACGTGATAAGAGACGGACCGTAAACTCTCCACTGTCTCAGGACAGCTTACAATCAACTTCCTTCTATTTATTTTGATCTCAACAGCATCATATTGAGCTGAAAGATGAACTCGACCAGTTACTATATGTTAGCTGCGTCCACTGGCAACACCCAGTTGACTTTTATGATTGGCGGTCTCAAAGTGCTAAGGAGTTTCGGGCCATTTGAAGTTGTGAAAGCTCTTCGGCATTCCTTCTGGCCCGATTGTTTGTCAGCTTCAAGTTCCCTCTTGTAGATACTGAGCCGGAGAAACGCCATTTAATTGCTCTGATCAGTTAGATTTAGACATAGCTGCTAGAAGGGCCCAAAAGTTTGGAACTGACCTTCCAACATGGGACTCTTTTATTATATATCCATCGATCCCACCGGAACAGGGGGGCGCCTAAAGGTATAAAAGTCAAAGATTTCAAATTACCCAGCGCCAAACACTTCTGACTCGCTCCACCACCAATTGTTCCCCAAGGATTACCCCGCTCTCTCTCAAGTAACACAGAAGTGAGTCGCTTCCTCTCATTTGATGTCGGTTACTGATAGGATACCTGTCTTCTGTGTTTGAAGTTCAAATATCCGCGAATTAAAAAATGGGCGACCTCCCTGTCACCGACTACTCTGAAGCGACCAATAAAAAGGACGCAACTGTTGCTGAAGCTATCGGGAACAAGTGTACGGACCTATGTGACTTGTGCTCATTCTTTCATTGTCCTCACCCGTTGTGGCAGCTATTGTCGACGAAAACGAGGATTTGGGAGATGACTCGGATGAAGGACCTCCGCCGTTTCCCTAGTATGTCCATTTTTTTTATGCAGAGGTCAAATTGATGTATTTGTCTTTCAGCGAATATCGCGGAAAACCGGTACAGCCTGCAGCTGGCCCCGACGAGGGAGGCAGAAACAACCCTATCAGGGTTGACAAAGGTCGTAAATCTAAGTTGGAAGAACAAGAACCTGACGAACTCGACAAACGTGCTATCAAGGCAAAAGCGGGAATGAAGAAGAATGTCTGACGCCTGGTTCATAATCAGCCTGTGAAAAGTGAGTTCTCCCCTTGTTCAGACTATGTAATTAAAGGGCCCACAGATCATTCCCCTCTTGTATAAATGATTCTGGAGTCCATTTTGAATTCTTGCTGTATCGTATGAACCATTCTGGAATGGAGTGTTGGGAGGTGGTTCAAGGTGCCGTTAAGGAGACTGTTAATGAATGTAACTGTCATGTTATAAAACCAAAATATAGATGGTTCAGGCCACAAACCACACACCATATATACTCAAACACGTCCCCGTGCAGCTAACTATTTACAAATGCTTCGTCGACTCAGACTCATAGCCTATCAGTATTTAAGGAAAATAGTTTCCACGGGTTTCTCAACGTGAGCAACCAAGGAAACCGAGCAAAAACCAGTTGAAACCTGGAAACTAGAAAACTCGGAAACCTATGTTCAATTTTCTGGAAACCTGCTTGGGGTCTAAATTTTACAAAGAAATATCTACTGCGTAGTGTCCAGCATTAGTGTTTCTGGGTTTCTAGGTTTCTGGGTTTCCTGAAACCCGGAGACCAGTGAAAACCAATGAAAACCCGGAATCTATTTTGCCAAAATGCTGATGCCACTAATTCTTTTTTCATCATATTCTTGATCATCCAACTTGCCGTTTCAATAAGTTACTAACGAGTGGCGTCACAGGCAAACTAGCATTGTTCGTTGACTTCTACCCGCAGGTTGAGCTGTATTCAATGACTCTATCTCAGTTCTTCTTCTGTTAATGTTCTCGCTCGAAAGCACCCTACGTCAAATGCCCCGTAGTTCCAGAGGCCATCTGGAGGCGTGGTACACCATCGTTCAACCTCTTTTACCTTGCATTCCAGCCCAATTTTTCGCCCTCCACAGACGGTGTGGCGATTTCTTTTTCTTGATGCACATATTCAGCCGAAGAAACACCGGTCAATGCTCTCTGGAATGCTAGTTGCTCTTCCCATCTTATCCTCGTCCTTTCTTGGTCTTCAGCGTGATTCCTAGAGTCACCTTGGCTACTCTGTGCTGTTGACGCGTCGGGTTATAACACCTTGGAGGGGAAAAAAAAGATTGCCAGGCACGAATTTCATCGGGGGCTTTGAATTTTGAAACTTAAAAAAGAACAAGACAAACTCCCACTGTTAGTGGATGGGGTCGTATATGAGCGAGCCATGCAGACCACCAGACTATTCCATTTTAACAAAAATAGGGAGCGCAGATAAAAAAAAAGAAATAATGAGTTGGTTTTGGTCGAGTGAAACAAAGGATGCATTGGGAAGTCGTTTTCCTCCACCGGTTGTACTTGCACCGGGACGTATCCTCGGGGTCTCAGTACTGTATACTGCGAATTGGTCGGGTCAACTGTCGATAATGACGGCAGGAATAAATTGGATATATTCCGCATATACAAATTGCACCATTTTGTTAAGGATTTCATTCAGGGCGAAATCACATTCTTGGCCAGCTTCATCTGACAACTTCGAAGCAACCGACTGTTTCTTGGTTGTATTTATGCTTGCGCGAAGATGGACACACAATATCATGGGTGCGTTAAAATTTCTCTGTCCCTTGGTTGGCGAAACGCTTCTTTAATTAATATCAGGAGGATAAGCTATATAACTCGTAACTTACTAGCATCCTACTTCGCAACCATTCCCATGTTCCTCTCTCTTCGATCGTCTTAACATGTTTCTGATAAAATTTCAACGCAAGCGTCCCATCCATAGCCAACTCCTGTGCCTTGGCTGCATTCTTCTTAACAGGTCGTGCGCCTGGGTTAACCTCACCAGCGTCTCATTAAACGTTCTATCATCATTGATCAACGCCATGACTTGGTCCGCAAAATACTTCTTCGATGGTGAACGTTCCATTGTTGCTATTGTTGCCTGGTTTTGGGGAAAATGTGGCGGTTTGATATGTTGCGTCGTTGGGGGCTTTGAGGGATCGCATGTCGAGGGGGGGGATACAGGACCTCGGCTATGGGAGCTGGCAGGTGTGGGCAAGCTAGTACGATAGGGAACACGCGTAGACAATACATAAGTTCGGATCGCCGGGAGGGATAAATAAAATTCTTACCGTCAGCATTGACACCACGAATCTTTCCTGGTAGCATTCCCTTCGTGCATCTTCAAGTTCGCGATACAATGTTTCTCTCTTATCCAACCCACTCCTTACATCATCCTCCAATCTCCTCCTCAGAACATCCCATTCCAATTTCGCTCTCGCATACGTCTCTAATTTGGTCTGCACAATCTGGATATTCATCCGGATAGCGTTTAGGAGTCCTTGTAACGATGAATCCCTCGAGAAAGGCGCGATTCCATACCCATACCTACTTATTAGGTCTTGCAATACAGTGACAGTCCGGCGTTGATTTCCTCGCCAGCATGTAACGCCGTACCATCTTCTCGTAGTTGATCCGTACCATCATGTAACCTCGCAAGGTCTTTCATTTTCTCATTCGTCCTTTCCGCGAGCTAGCGTTGGACTGGTGTCCCGAATCTTTGCTCAACCACTTCTACTGTTTTCGTCTCCATGTCAGCTAGGCGGGGTTGGAGAGCCTATGCTTCCTTACCTTGCTCCTTCCATTCAGCACGTTCCTCTTCCTGTTCCCATGCTCTTTTCTCCTGACGCCATTGTCGCATCTCATAATCGAGCTCTTCGAGACGATGGTTTTCTCTCTTCAGAGCAGCAATAGTTTCTTGCCCAACTTGGAAAATCATAGCCATCATAGCCTCCCCTTGTTTCTCCAACCGAATCAGGGACAATTCCCGGCTCGCTTCCTTCCTCTCTGCAGCAATCTTTGGTCACTTTCAATTTTTTCTTCTAAAGACGGCATTTCAGCAGTAGTAGCTTCTACTGATAGCTTGCCTTCAGTATGACCGGCGAGTGGACTCAGTGGAGCGCCGTTGAAACGGGATTTTGAAGGTATGCCAGCTGTGAAAGAAGAAATAATAGGCGTACTTCGACTTGAAGAATCGTATCGTAAGCCGTCTGCTAGTTGATGACGAGACATTTTTTTTCTTCATGCTTCGGACGGGGGGAAACTTAGAACGCCCACTCGTCCATTAGCATTTTGTGTACCTCGTCGACTCGATTGGAGACTTATCCAGTATTCTCTTGGACGGAGCAGATACGATCTTGGGCTGTAATATTTTCTTATCTGGAGCGTTTACACGTTAGCCAGGGGGAAGAGGGTTGTATCACGGTATGTAGTCTCACGAGCGAGTTCTTTGGTCATAGCATCAAGACGTGAAGTCAATAGTTGATGTTTCTATATTTGTGTCAATTGTCAATTCCATAAATATTTTCTATCAAATGTTCTCGACCTTTTTCGGAATCTCCAACTTGTGCTGTAGTGAGTATATCGAAAACCGCAACTATCCGCGATGGCCTTGCTTGCAATGAAACTCATCAAGAGCTCGTCTCTAAGGTAGAGTGGAAACAGAATTCTGTTTCCATCCTGACTCGGAGAGGTTGACAGATTTATTTGAAATTTGATTGAGGATGGAGGCGGGTGGGGTGTTGGAGATCTCGTAGGTATAGCAGACGAAGTAGATAAATTCGAAACGGTGGTCTCCTCTTTCTTGATAATCAGAGCTTGAGGTTGCGTCTGATTTATGGAGTTTCGGGATGGCTGACTTCATGATGTTTTTGTTGATTTGGAGAAGTATTTGAAGGCCTTGAGGGCCGTAGCTTCGGAGAAAATGTAAGTTGTGGGTTTGGGAGAGGTTGATTGGAGTAGAATGAGGAGGTTGCGTCTGATGTTTATAGGATCGAACAGATAGCTTGACGTTTTTGTTGATGTGGAGAAATAGTTGAAAACATTCAAGGCCTTAGTTTCAGCGAAAAGATAAGTTGTGGATCTGGTAAAGGTGGACACAAGGGGGTTGAACGAGGCGTTGAATTCGCTGAACAGGGTCTGAGCACTCCGTTCATTACTGGTGGAGAGAGAGGGAGAATTGTGTGCACGACAACTTGAAGGGAACAATCCTCTAGAATATAGCCACAGCTACAAAGGATCAACACTGTTCTCAACAAAGAATTACCCATCTCCCGCCGTCATACAGACTGACCAGGAGGTTCGTGTTAAATTTTTATTTTTATTCAACTAACGGAACACTCACCTATAGTCTGATTTCACGCGCCGGGTTGATACGATTCTATGTAAAATATCTTCGTCTTCGCCATGGTCCAGCGCTTGAATGTGCAGGAGGTGCAACTCTCCTCACAAGCGTCGAGAGAGGCAAGTGATCGTTGAAAACTCTTGCAGCACTGTGCGGCGTGACTCGCAGGCGTTGCACAACTCGTTACAAAGTTCATTTCAGACCAAAGCCGTCATCCAAAGGCATCAAAACAGATCCTATAGATACCAACCAGTAAGTACCTTTAATTTGTTACTGTTCGCATCTTCTCCTAGCATCGCATTGAAGCTGTCCTTTTAGAAACCCTGCGGATCACGTGCGGGTGTTACCCCAACAAAAGAGGACATGTCCTCCATATTTATTGATCTCTTGCTACCTTCCCCAACAACCCTGTTGCAAGACATACTTCAAGAAACGCCTATCGTTACCTAGGGCGTCTCGAATATTATGGCAGAGTTGAGCTCGGCTCCAAATCTCGATTCAATCCATATCAATCATACCAGTGAGCCGAGAACAGTTCAGCTAGATGATGCCCTCCACTGAGACCATATATATAGTCGAACCACTTTACCAAGTTAAACTCCTATCTGCTCTACGCAGCGGTAATCTATGCTTCATTCGGCGCGCTTGTGTAATTACGGCTGATCAAATGTTCAGGAGACCCGGCCGCCATTCATCCGTTTCTCCTAGAGATCAGCAAAGATAAACAGAAATCTACCGATGGAAGCTTAGATACAGGAGCAGCAGCATTGCATCTTGCGGTTAGGTGTGGTTCAGGTTAGTTATTCAGTTGATTGTTGAGTTGCCACTCAAGTCGGTCAGCTGAAAATTTTTATAACAACTAGTGTCCACTGTTCAACTTCTACTCTCTCATCGTGCAATCTCGCCCAATGGGGTTCATCCACCTGGGTCTGGAACGACGCCGTTACACCTGGCGGCATGCCTGGGTCGTGTTGATGTGGTCAACTTACTTCTGGAGCAGGAGAATATCGACGATAGCCTCCGAGATAGTCAAGGGAAGACGTGTAGAGATGTAGCTCGAGGGAAAGAAATTACTCGGGCTATCGACGGTACCTATTCCCTGTCATCCCATCCTTCTCAAAACGTTGACCACAAGAATTGATTCAGATTCCCGCTCATTTCTTAACGCGTCTTACAGATCCCTTCTCAGAAGCTATATACTCTCTCCTCACTCAGAACTTCCCTCCCCCGGTCTCATCCAGCTCCTGGAATCTCCCAGAGTCACATTTTTGGACCTCTCGTATCTCGACGACGATTCGGGTACTTCTCTCCTGCACGAAGCTGCCCGTCGCAAAGACCTGCGTCTTATTGAGCTAGCAGTACGCGCAGGCGCAGACATCTTTGTCAGGAATCGCAAGGGCAAGATGGCTCATGAAGGTGCCGGTAAAGATGATCGTGTCAAAGTGTTTCTGCGACAATGTATGTTTAACCACTAACATGACAGTGGGTCATAACACTTACATTTATCTTTTTAGTCGCTAATCACGATAAAACTTTAATACCTAATCCTGCTCCTCTAACCGAACCTCCTATATTAAAAGGATATCTCAACAAATATACCAATGTTGCCAAAGGATACAACACTCGATGGTTTGTTCTTAAAGGTGGAGTTTTGTCATGTACGTTTTTAAATTAATATCCAGAATTTATTCTTTTGCTAAGATACTTCTTATAGATTACCGCCATCAAGACGATGAGACAGTTGCTAGTCGTGGCTCTATTTCCATGAAAATGGCCGTATTGCGAGACGTAGAAAGGACTCGGTTTGAAGTTCATTCCTTACCTTCCAGGTCACATCATCACCAGCACTCGGGCATACAGAAATGGTTCATGAAGGCAAATCATCCCGTCGAAGCTCATAGATGGACACAAGCTATTGCGAAGAGCATCGAATGGTACAAGATGCGTGAAGGCACAGAAAGCGATGCTTCTTCGATTATTGGAGGTGGAAGTATAGAGAGGAACAAGAGCATGAGTACGAGAAGGAAGAGTGCAGAGAGCGATTCAAGTATGATGCGAACAGCTCCTTCGATGCATTCGCAAAGCTTGTCTGGTTTTTGGAAAAAGAGTCTACATGGGAATGGAAACACGACGGGAGACCAAGATTCGATAATTGGAGATTTGGATACGACAGACGCGAGTCCTGATTTGTTGCGCAACGGTGGTGACGTTGGACCTTCACCTGAACGAAGCAGTCCGCTAGCTGATGATGAAGAGGAGGATGGGGAGGACACGTCATCAGTTGCAGATTCCGAAAATAAAAGTCCGCCTCATCCCAATATCGATTTACAAGGCAATGCGATTGCTGCTCAGCTGGAGTTGACGATTCAAATACTGGCTAATCTGTCTACGTCTCCTTCGGCCGGCGCACCACCGCAGTTGCGCGAAACCGTCCCAACTCTCCTCGATTCTCTACAAACTACCCAAACTCTGCTCTCCGAATACACCTCCATGGCCCAATCGCGCGATAATTGGTATGCGAGACAGCTTAGGAAAGAACGGGCTAGACAACATGTGTGGGAGCAAAGCTTGAAGGTTGTGGTTAAAGAAGGGGAAGGGTTAGAGAACGAGTTGAGAAGGAGGAGTCGGAATAGAGGCAGTCGAGTTTTCGCAGCTGGCAGTCCTGCTGGTACCATCACTGGCGGGTTAGGACAAGGCAAGAAAAGAAGACCATCAACTTTAGGTTTCATTACTGCACCCGAGTTCGTCACTGAGGAGTCACCATCACCGATTTCGGATGGAGAACCTCCACCATCCGCGATTTCGCCAAAAATTCCTTCTGGCCTTCCTATCACCCTTCAGCAACAACCTCCACCTCCTGTTCCAATGACTGTTGCTGCTGTTCGTAGAATGCCTCCTTCACGAAGCGCGACTGTTGAGACGATTGTTGGGCCCATCATCCCAGCCATTACTATTGATCGTGATTATGACGGTTTCCTGGCGAAAGCTGGGGTTGAAGACGAGTATGGCCATGATACGGATGAAGAAGACGAGTTTTTCGATGCGATAGAAGCTAACGCTCTACCCAACATGTTGGTGTATGAGGCTTTAACAAGTCCTCGTGATGCCGCTGCTGCTGCTTCGACCAGTGAGAGCAGCAGCTTAGCCAAACGAGCAGAGCAACAACTGGCTTGGACGAAAGCTGGTGCAGGACCTTATGCTGGTTATGCCAATATGCGAATGTCATTGAATTTGTCAGCAGAACGTCCTAATGCGAGTTTGTGGAGTGTTTTGAAGCATAGTATTGGGAAGGATTTGACGAAGATTAGTTTTCCGGTTTTCTTTAATGAGCCGACGAGTATGTTGCAAAGAATGGTGAGTTTCTTTCTAGTTTGGGGTTATTCAACATGCCGACGCGTTCTTTGTTTTGTTAGTCGGAGGATATGGAGTTTTCAGAGTGCTGTGCGTTGTTCCTCTGTCTACTTTCGATGTATGACTTCTGACCTGTTTTTAGTGGATGTGGCAACTCATGAGAAAGACCCCCTACGCCGTGTTGCGTTTGTAGCAGCCTTTGCTATGGCGAATTATTCATCGACAATTGGACGGATCGCAAAACCTTTCAATCCTATGCTGGTTGGTTCCTTCTTCGTTCTTTTGTTCTTTTATATAACAGTCCACAGAGTGAAACTTTTGAATATGTTCGTCTGGACAAGGGTTATCGATACATGTCTGAGCAAGTCAGTCATCATCCTCCTATTTCCGCGTGTTGGGCAGAAAGCCCATTATGGCATTATTACGGTGAGGTATGTAATTGATTATATGCGCTTTATTTTTCTATGTGGCTAAAGGTTGGGATAGGTCGATGCTCAGAACAAATTCATGGGGAAATCGTTTGAAGTCAAGCCTACGGGTATCGCTCATGTCAACTTGCTACTGCCGGAGGAAGATGAACCTACGTATCCAAAGGCACCTACACTCTATGGGAAAGACAAAGTCGTTGAGCATTATTCGTGGAAGAAGGTGACGACCAGTGTTTCAGGTTTCATATTGGGCTCGCCGACTATTGATCATTATGGCGAAATGACAGTACGTTTCACTTTCAAGTTTATGGTTTGATTTCAACCTGACTTTTTTTTTTTGCGTTGTCATCCCAGGTGACGAACCATCGAACTGGGGATCAATGTATACTGACGTTCAAGCCTCGGGGTTGGCGAGGAAGAGATGCCTATGAGATTTCAGGGCAGGTCGTTGATCGGAGAGGCAGAGTCGCATATGAGATTGCGGGTCGTTGGAATTCGCAACTGGTAGCTAAAGCAGTAGGCGTCGGAGGCGAACAACTTCATCCCGATATCTCAGTCTCGAGGACAACAACTCCTTCTCCTGAATACATTCTCCTCTGGCGAAACTCTGAGAAACCTTCTGGATCACCCTTCAATCTAACTCCTTTCGCTATCACTTTGAACGATTGTCCTCTTGATACTCTCAAACCATACCTCTGTCCTACCGATTGTCGTCTCCGCCCTGATCAACGAGCGTTTGAGTTGGGATTATATGAATTAGCCAATGGACTTAAACAAGCACAAGAGGAGAAGCAACGATCGATTAGGAAAGCTAGAGAGGAAGGAAGGATGAAGGCACATCGTCCTAGATGGTTTACAGCTGAGACGGATGGAGATACTGGTGAAAGGGTATGGGAACCTGTGAGAATAGGTGGTGGTGGTAGTGATGAACAACCGTTGGAGTATTGGGTTGAGAGGGATAAAGTTTGGAAGATGGGAGGAAATCAGAAATGGAAGGATATTGATGATATTTTTGTGGAAGAACCTGAGGTGGTTATGGAATTGCAATTACAGAGTCGATGAAAAAGGCCATTTGGATTGTAGAATTTATTTAATCTTTTTCTCTTTTTTTTTTCGCATTGTACATCTGCATAGATTTCGTCTTAGTATGGCTACGATTATTTTTTTCTTGGATGGACAATATTGTTTCTTTTTCTTCTAATTATCAAACCTTTTTTGTCAAGAGGAAAAATGTATGTAGGAAGACGTTGTATGTATACACTTATAAGTACTAAGTAATCTAATATTGCTCACTATATATACTGAAATATGACAAATGGATAAAGTGCGTGGCGCATGGGGATTACTAAGCAATCTGGTAATGACACAGTTGTCAACTGTAACATTTGATTACAATAATAGATTGACATCGTGAATCGTCCAAAGCACCTTGCGGCCAACGCAAGGCCACAAAAACGTTTTCTCACCAATCGACCAGCATTCCTTCTTCGTCAAGAACTATGTCATCCAGCGCTGGTGGAGGAATGGTTTCAACTCTTTCAGGCGGAATACAAAATATGGCAGCTCTTCTACCGTTGCTCGGTACAAAGCAATGCGAAGTCCAAGTCACCTCAGCACTCACACGAGGATATCTTTATGCAGCAGCAACGCCCATGTCCATCTTTGGAAGTCTCGGGATGGTCAGAGCGGGACTCAAGACATTGGTCGCTTGTTTCTCGTTTGGGAATATTGAAGGCGCAAAGATGCTTGGGAATATGGGATCCGAGCCGCAAGGGGAGAACCTTTCATTGATTATGGTTGAGACTGGTGAAGGGAAGAACAAAGGGCGATACATCGTCGAAACCCGGATGGATGAATTGATCAAGGAATTCAACATTGACAAAAACCGGATAATTGGGATATCCCATAAATCAGCTGCTTGGAATGTCAAGATGATGGCTACGACGGCGCTTCTATGTGCTTTCAGCATCGCTCCATATGCCTATGTAAATTGGGGTACCAACGGCCTAAATGAAGCTATGATGTGGGTATCCCCGCCGGCTGTCCGTGCTACTGGAGGCTTCATCACAACCACGCTCATTCAGCTACTCATACAACGACGAATAATCGCTCTGTCCGAATCATACCTTGTCAAACTTAAGAAGATTGGAGACCAGCCACCGCATAATACAGATATCGAGGCAGCCGTTGAGCGCGACGCGGTGAAGAAACATCAAATGGATGTATGCACATGGCTATTGCTATCCCTCCTCCTTCTCGGTCTCCTAGCATCTGTCGTGGGATGTATTGGATGTTTCAGCGTCGTACGGAATTCGACATCGGAAATCAGTCCTGTTACTTGGGTCTGCTGGGAAGCCGGGCTTTCTATAATCCGATTCGCTATTTGGGCTTGGAATCCGAAGAGGGACGACCCTGCACCCCCGCTGGAGATTATTCTGGAACTCGACGAATACGAACCCCTTCCCACTTGCAACAAAGACAACGAGGAAATATTGAAATACAAAGTGTTGCCTCTCACCCGAGCGCGAAAATTCTTAAAGACCATCACGTCGTTTGTCGGACTTGTTGACCGGCGATTCAGCTACCCTGACCTCACTCTTTATTACACCTTGACTCGGAAACGGTGCCCGGAAAAGAAGATGGTTAGTGCAGATGCGGTTGAAGAACCCAAGTTGAATGTGGAGGAGAAGGAGCATGGCAGAGGTGTTGGAGAACGAGTTCTTTATATCACGGTGTTCGATCACAAGGAACATACAACACGAATTTACACACGAGACAACGAAGCCGACATCTTTTATTCGACGAATTCGGATGCGCCCCTCGTGGACGTCGGACACCTTCAACTTGAAGTGGAACTAGGGGGAAAGTTTGATCCTAAATTCGACCCAGTATTCAGCGATAGAGATATCCTGGATTCACTTCGAAAACATCATCAGTCGATCTTGGAGCATATCCAGTATCGAGTAGGAGCTGCCGATGTGAGCAAAGCAGAGAACAGCTGGACAATGAAGGTGGAGGATACAATCAGCGCACTCCAGAAGTTAAAGGAGGAAAGAAATCGAGACAATTGTTGGATAATGAAGGGGGAAAGAAGCGGAGCGAAACGAAGTGTCTATTGTCATATGCCATGAAATAATTTTTTTTTTTTTTTCAAGCACCCGAAACTTTTTTTTTCGAGTTTTTCTTAGCGACAACTGGATTGAACATGTATATGTATTTAGAATGAATTTTTTTTGACTTGTTCTTGAGGACCATCGTCAGTATGAATTTACAGGATATCGGTGTACAAAGACCTTTGAAACTTATGTGAAATTCTCTTCCTTGGGTCTTCCAGTTCCAAGGACAGCTTCCCTAGCTAAAAGGAGATGAAAGTAATCGTCGAGCATGGCGACGTATTGTGGGAAATCGTACCTATGTAGCACATAGATGGATGGCATGAAGAGAGGCCCGAGGACTCGGAAGAGAAATTCAATAAAGACGCGAGGGACAGTAGAGTAAGGCTGACGTTGTGAAGCATTGGATGCATACGGGGAGCCGACATGGGACCCTGAGGAGGGAGCTAAGGTTGCAAGATTGGAGGCAGTGAGCGGGGGGAGGAGGGTGGTACTGTATCACTGTGCGGATGGGATGCACCGGCGATATAAACAAAGCAAAGTGAAGTGGACGCTGCTGCATTCGCAAAGTGGGGCCTATTGATATGCGTTTTGTTGTAAGTTCGGGTCAGAAATGATGTGGCAGCCAAGTTTCCAATCCCGTTCTTTCTTTACCACGTTCGAAAAATCCTGGGGAGAGGATAATTCAGAAAGGAATTTGATACAAGGCAAAAGATGGGATGTCTTCTTCACTGGTTCGCATCGAGAGGGTGGCCATGGTATGTCATTGTTTATATCAGCTTAGAAAAATAACATGGTCCCCCTCTTTTCGATGCCACACATACAGAGATCCGTAGTCCCGCTACAAATCAAAACGTCAGAATAGAAAAAATCAGAGGTAGAGTCGGGTCCCATACATGTAGTTGGTGAACACGAGCTTACTAGATCGGCTAGACACAAGGTAGGGAATTATCGTAAGGGATGTAAAGTGTATTTGATCAAACTATGCTAATCTAGATCCTCTTGCTAATAATGATGCAATATCGCACGCACGACGTGAGCTTGAGGAAAGAAGCACGGCGAGTCTTCTCCGAAATGAACTGCTGACACGATTATTGCACTCGTCACTGCGGGGGTTGTAAAAGAAATGATTCTCGCCGCAAGAGTGATTTGTTTTTCAAGCCACTCTCCCAACAGTTACAACTTGAAGGAAGGATTTCTCAATCGGAGGAACGGCCAAAAATCCTTCCTTCGGTTTGTTTGCGTGGACTAATCTCAATTTCTCAAAGACTTTGATACTTCTGGATTGTCTTCCAAGGATGGGATGCAACGGCTTCTGATTGTCTTGTCTAACTAAAAGTAATCGTCGAGGGCCGACTCGAGGCATGGCGACGTATTGTAGGAAATTGTACCTTTGTAGCACAGAGATGGATAGCATGGAGAGAGGAGGTCGGATAGAGGACTCGGAAGAGAAATTCAACAAAGACGCGAGGGACAGTAGAGTAACTTGACGATGTGAAGCATTGGATACAACATGCTACCGTCTCGTATTATTATCTTATTGTCTAGAACTTGTTCTGCTACTTTCAAATTTCGGGATACGGATCCAACTCGTAACTCTTACAAGTTGGATCCATATCCCAAATTTTGAAAGTCAATACGGGCGCTGCGCAGCCCTACTCGTAAGAGCAGGGTGAATGGCAATGACATTGAGTAGATGACTAAGATAGAGTTCACCAGTGTTCATCTCAGCGCCACGGAAATATCTCTTTATGCAACCCATAATACATATAGACCTCCTGCCGAGTAGGCAGACACGACCGATAAATTTGGGGAAGTCCTGCAGCACAGCAGCAGGACTTCCCCAAATTTATCGGACTCCTGCTGTGTGTTTTACATAGGATTCTTCAGCGCATTGCGCTAGATCCTCTATTGTTGACCAATGTTGCTTGATGATATCGTAGATATCATTCACCTGTAGTTGGACCGATAGTTTGCCATTCTAAATTTCTAATGGAAGAAAGGTTATTCACATAAAAAAGAATACTTCAAGGATTAAGGTAGTATATGTCAAACCTTTGTCATTGAACTCCGAGTCGGTGATATTATGGAGCAGCGTCTGCCACTCTGTATATAATATCTGTTGTCTCTGGGGTTAGGGAAGTGATGAGGTTTCCAACCCCATTCCTTCTTCCCCCGTTTTATAATCCTGGGGGAGAAGATATGAGAAAGGAATTAATATAGGTAAAAATGTGTTGTCTTCACTGGTCGCCTCGACTCGGAGAGGGTATGACATCAGACGATGTAATACCCCCTCTGAGTCAACGCGACCGGTGAAGACACTTCATCTTTAAATCAAAAACGTCAGAACGGAAAAATCAGAGGTAGGGTCGATGGGTCTCTTACATTGATGAAACAGGATGCCCGACGAGTCTTCATGGAAATGAATCGCCGACGCGATGATTCTTAACTTGTGGTTCCCATATTCTTCATTTAATTTAAATGAGGAATATGGGAACCACAAGTTAGAACTTGGGTTGGGGAAATGTACACTGTTACCGTCTGTTCCGCAGGACTAGTAGATAAAGACAGGAGTTGAGTGCCACATATTATCGACTTGATAAGGAAGAAAAATGATGATGCAATATCGCGCGATAATTACAACATGAGCTTGATATTTCCAACATTACCTTCATCAGGAAAGAAGCACGGCGAGTCTTCTCCGAAATGAACTGCTGACACGATTCTTCAGGTAACTTTGAGTAGATCTTTATTGCGCTCGCCACTGCGGGGTTGTAAAAGAAATGATTCTTGCCGCAAGAGTGTTTGTTTTTCAAGTCAGTTACAACTTGAAGGAAGGATTTTCTCAAACGATTGAGAAAATCCTTCCTTCAATTTGCTTGCGTGGACTAATCTCAAAGACTTTGAAACTTCTGATTTGTCTTCCAAGGATGAGATGCAACGGCTTCCGATTGTCTTGGCCAGCTAAAAGGAGATGAAAGTGATCGTCGAGGCAGGGCGACATATTGTGGGAAATTGTACCTATGTAGCACACATATGGATAGCATGGAGAGAGGAGATCGGACTGATTCGGAAAAGAAGTTCAATAAAGACGCGAGGGACGGGATGGCTACCTATCACGACTCACGAGGATTAGACGGTGTGACTTGTGTTCTATTGTATCCACGCGTGCGGTTTGGGCCCTTTCGGCATTTACGCAGGGTTGTTTACAATCTAATCGATCTAACAGATGGCACGCCACAACGCTTCAAGGCAGTGAGCAGGATATAAACAAAGGCAACTGAACGCTGCATTCGCAAAGTAGGCCTATCGATATGCGTTTTGCTGTAAATTCCGCTCAGAAATGATGACTCGGAGGAGATTTATACCTAGTTAAAAATCTGGTTTCTGGCCTACATGCCGCCGCTGAGAGCCGCTGAGTCGTCGAGACCCTGAGCCGTCGATCAGTGATGTTCTAGATACGCCTGTTGAGTGAGATTATCTAGTGACTGATGAAGGTCGTAGACTGGTTGACGCATAGGCTGCCCATCAACAAGCGAAAAAGCCACTGCGATAGAGCCTCGAGAATATTTCTACAAACCGATGCTATTGCTTTCTGATGTCTATAACCATTAGCGTGTCAATGTCATAAGGTTATGTATGCGACCTAGAGAGCCATGAAACATATCTTTTCATTACGATACTCTGCTTTAGACATTAACCAACTCAAAGGGGGCTGTAGATTTCCTGAAACGAATATTTTTTGCGTTGAAATGTATGATTGTGAGTGTTGACATTAACGTACTGTTCGGCGTTTTAGGTTTCTGGCGATGAGGTCAAACCCGAGCTCTTTCGGCGCAAATGTGGATAATCCTAGTATTGTAAGAGAAAATGGAATGAGGAAAAGAAGAGAGAAAAAAACAGGTATGGCATGTCAATTGATCTTGTCAGAGGACCTTGGTACGAAGGATGACCATATCGACATTCGAGTTCTAGATTCAATATGGCCGTGTAGGTTTGCCTTCAATTGAAACCAAATATTTCCAGAACTTGTTATGCTACTTCCAAGATCCCACTGAGATCCTGGAAGTTACAGAACGCACTGGATTCCCAGAAAAATCAACGACTGTTACTTTTTCACATGGAATATGGACCCCAAGCTATAAGAACAGGGTCAACATCAACGAGTACATGGGGAAAACATACACCGTGCATTTCTTTCCATGGACTCGTTGATACGGAGGCCTTTTATGGGAATTATACTCGATTCAACAAATGCAACGAATAACATAAGGTCGGCACCACCTGCATTAGAACCATAATAAATCAACAAGATCGTTGTGCGGGCTGATAGATCTGCAACAAAATATTTGGCCTTCGTCAAACTGCTCAGTTTGATGAACGATATTGTTTGGAAGAAATCATTGTCCAGCTCACCAGGGAAAAATATGATCATGCGGTTGTACACCTGCCAAGTAGGCGAATATGACCGGTGAAATTCGGTCCTTGATCTGTGTCGTACATACGATTCTGCTGTGGATTGAGCGAGATCCTCTCCAGTGTCTGTGAGAAGGTAAAAGATCGTCGTGATTTGAAAAAGAAAAGGATGCCTTTAAGCTGTCCATTCTGAGGTTTATTGTTTTTTACTCAACGATGTGTGAGGAGCCTCTGTGGACAGAGGAAGCGGATGCTGGGACGAGACAGCAGAAGAAGCGATGTTGGGACGATGAGCCCATGATGGCCTGAGGGAAGAAGCTAAAATTCCCTATACGGCCAGTCGATCGGTCACTCACGGTTTGAACGGTATACCCGTAGATACGCCAGCCGGTTATTGGGGCCCTGGATAAGATAACTGTTGCGTTTGTTTCCCCAATAAATATGATGGTTGAAGCCGAGATTTGGACACTATATTTCTAGGTGGCAAGATAACGCAATATAGATTCTCTTGTTTGTGAGAAGGGCTTTCGCTGGCGATGCGATTTGCACGAAAATCGGCACTTTGGGACCGGGCCGGTTGGCTGACCAACGGGACGCGTGATCCAAAGGCTTTCAAATCCGAAATCTGAAGCTGCCCGAGAACTTGAAAGTCCCGAGCGTCTGGACAACTCGATCTTTTTGGTAGATGAATGCCGAAATTCAAACCAGCTGTACCAAACGCTGAAGGGAACAGGTGGGCGGGTTGAAAGAAAACACTTTAAATACGTAGAATAAGATAATTTTTCGCGGAACCTCGTCTCAAGAGTCAGGAGACGAAAAAACCTGTTGTTTGCGTAAGTAGGGGCTTGCATGTAAATGATTGGTTCTGCCGCTCACGCTAAGATGAACCTTTGAGGCTCATCGCGGAGTAATGAATTATCCATCGAACCCGCCCGTAAGCCCGTAAGTTTACGGTGGCGGTGCTCAGCCCTTTAAATGGTTACCCTCTGCGCGTATATTCTTACTGGGTGCTTGTGAAATGTAGACATCAAAATTATTCACAAAGAGGAGAAATACATATTGTTAAATATACTCTAGAGTCTACAGAATGACATGGAATCCAGGCAACATATTGTGATTGAATCACACCCAAGTATCATTCTGTGGGCTGCCTTCGTAGCTAGCTATATCCATAGAGGTGTCTGCCACTTTTTCTGAATTTCAGAAAAATCGACCATAATTTCTTCCTTTGAAATATGGATCCAGTTTGTTACAACAGGGTGAACGTCAACGATTAGATGACTAAGATATGCAGAGAGGCCTTGGAATGGCCTTGAGCCTGCCTGCATAGTGCATAAATGGCACCGACAAATTATGGGGAATACCTCCCATTGAACAAGCGAAAACATGAGGTCCGCAGACTTGGTACCTGGATTAGAATCATAATATATCAACGAGATCGTTGCGCGGGCTGATACCTCCACAACAAAACGTCTTGCGTCCATCAAGATGAGACCCGATATACTCCGGAAGAGTTCGCCACTGTTCGTCTCAGCGGCCTGGAAATATTTCTTCATGCAACCATGGTAGACCTCATGCCAAGTAGGCAGACACGAGCGATACATTTGAGGAAGTCCTGACGTGTGTTTGATGTAGGATTCTTCAGCGCATTGCGCTAGATCCTCTATTGACCGACGACGCTTGATGATATCGTAGATATCATTCATCTGTGGACCGATAGTTTGCCATTCTAATGGAAGAAAGGTTATTCATATAGAAGAAATACTTCAAGGATTATGTCCAACCTTTGTCGTTGGGCTCCGGTTCGGTGATATTGTGGAGAATTGTCTGCCACTTTGTATATATATCGTTGTCTCTGGGGTTAGGGAAGTGATGAGGGTCCCAACCCCATTCCTTCTTCCCCCGTTCTATAATCCTGGGGAGAAGATATCATGATGAGAAAGGGATTAATATAGGTAGGAATGTGTTGTCTTCACTGACTCATCGCGTCGACTCAGAGGGTGTATTGAATCGTGAACAAATGATAGCAGTTCTTCCTGTGCCTTTTGCTGCCATAGGCAGAGCTCGTATCCCCGCTACAAATCAAAAACAGAAAAATCAGAGCCTGAGGTAGGGCCGATGGGTCTCTTACATTCATGAAAGAGGAAGCTTGACGAGTCTTCTCCGAAGTGAAGTTCCGACGCGATTCTTCGCTCGGCAAATTCGAGTATATTTTGATTGCGGTCGCCGCTGCAGGCCTGAAGAATTTCTCGCCACTTCCACTCTCCCAACAGTTACAAGTTAAAGGAAGAACCTTCTTAAGAACGTCGTTGTGGTTCCGAGTCCCATATTCCTCATTCAAATGGCTTGCATGGACCAATCTAATAGCTAACGGCGTCAGAGACTTTAGAGGACAATTGGAAGATATATTTTGGACGAACTCCGTCATCTGACAAGTGTGACAAAGCCTCAACCTTAGGTTGGGGAAATGGACACTGTTGCCGTCCGTTCCGCAAAACTAGTAGATAACGACAGGAGTTGAGTGCCACATATTATCGACTTGATGAGGAAAAGAACTTACCATACACCAATCATCTAATACGAGGCTGGCGAATTGAGCTATATCCATATCTTGAGGATGTTTGGGAAGACTAGGATCCTTTTCAAGTACTGCAAGCCAGATGTATTTAGCTTGAGGGGATTTGAGGCGATACCTAAGCGTTTTTGTCACCCGAGAGAGTGACAGTAGGTCCCGTGGCTCAAGGTTCTTGCATATCTTTGGCACAGGCTTCAATGTCGAATATTTGAAAAGGAGGAATTATCGACGTACTTCTAGAATGATATAATCTGGAAATTTTTCAAGTATCCTGGGCCTGGGTCTTCCTGGTAGAATATTGTAGGCCACATCGTAACTTGAATTCATAAAACGGCGACCAATCGCTAGGTGCAGGGATGTCAATATCATAAATCGTGCAACATATAAGATTGACATAATAACATACATGACATTATGTGGAACGATTTTCTGCCCGAATTTTCTGATACGATGGGTGCCACGGAATACTAGGATGAGGCTCGTCTTCTTTTCCATATGTATAAATAACATACCAGGTTGAAAAAATAATAATTTGGGCTTGTCAGGACTTTGAAGGCTGGGCGGCTGGGGGCTAAGACTCGATGGGACGACTTCCAGTGGTAGTAAGCACTTGGACGTAGGCTTGATAAAATTTATTTCCCATTTTGGGCCACAACCACAATGCCATACTAGTAGGCTCGTGATCAGCGCAAGTTCGATAGACCCTATTGACACGAGTCACAGCGTGAGATCCTGCTTAAATCTACCAAATAAAATAGCCTATGGTATATCTGTGGCTATCAATACTTACTCGGGCAAGCCTCTAGTAGTTCAATAACATTGGCACTTCTATACTAACGAAAAGAAACCCCAGAAACCTCCTTAAAATAAGAGTCCAGGAGTTTCACGAATTTAAACTCATGGATAGCACTGAGCTACCGTGCCGATTGAAGAAAAGTCCACCTTCGTCTCTGCAATAGTCCCAGTATTCCGGAACAAGGAGGCCCAAGGAGCTTATAAATAACACGGGGTAGGACCCCCTTCACCCCCTAAAAAGGAATATGTCAGACCGAAAAAGGTAATTCCAGGAAAGATATACCACATTGTTTAATTTACATGGCCTGAATGTACACAAAAGAATTCGCAAGATACTTAATCTGAATTGGGCTCGTCTCTTCAATTGTCTGTCATTTTTGTAACAGCAGTTTTCAGGGTAGTCCCCACATGATGTCTCCTCTCATTCCTGTTGACTTACTTGACTAGTCCACACCATGAGCAATAAATTCCATTTTTCTAGTGAAATCGCGAGAGTAGTGAGGAACTAAGGCCTTTTATAAAGCTCACCATCTCTCTCAGGGTATCAAAAAAAAAAGAATTTAAAATCCATTTTTAGTCAATTTTTCTTAGCTGTCAGTGACGGGCCCTAATAGCCTTGTTATTTGAGGATTCTCGGCAGGGTCCCTTCGGTGTCAAAACAGCCAGAATTCCGATCGGCTTTAAGATTCTAAAGCACGTGAACTAATTTCGAGCGCGCCGTTGATAAACAACAATCTTTTGACCGAGAACGCCGAATCGAACCCACCCACCAAAGGGAAATAAAACAGACCTTATATAGTAGTGATCTCTGTCTCTCTCTCTCTTTTGCTCGTATATGCAGTATCTTATTCTTCCCCTCACTCTCATGACATATCTTAGTGTGCAGGTTGACCAAGGGTCGACCCGTGTACTTTTATCTTTGCTCTCTGTATCTAAATTTATTTATTTTAACTTCGATTTAATCACTTTATCATTTTAGGACACTCGATGGGGCCTCCTTGTTCCAAAAGCCACCCAGGGCCACAGCGACGACAAATTGAAACTTGCTTTGGCAGGCTTTGGGAAGTTGTCACGTGATGAGTCGAACCTGAATTTAAATTTTCTTACATTTGATTCTACTTATTAATTTCTAATCGAAATTGACACCTCGAGTAACGTCCAGCCATTCATCAAGGACCTTTAAAACTTTTGAGCATTTCCCCCGGACATTCGCTTCTGCATCGTAGCCCAGCAATAAATATTCTGGCCAAGGCCTTCCTTTCGCAACCCCTTCTCCCCTTACTACATCTACGATAGCCTCTGCAGCTTTGTCTGGATCCCCATCTTGTGTTCCTCCAACAGCAGAAAAGCCGGCGATGGCGGCAGTCCGGAGCGCGTCATAGTCTGCTATCGGCTTGTCGGCGAAGAATTTTTGACCATAAATGCCCTCGGTACGGAATGCACCTGGTTCTACAAGAACAACTCGAATATTGAATTGCGAAAGCTCGACAGTCAATGTTTCGGTAATAGCTGCATACTACCATGTCAGATGGTCGCGGTTAGAACAAAAAATCAGCATACCACGGAGAGCCGCCTTTGAGGCTGCATAGTTTCCTGAAGTGATAGTGGATTGAATATTTTTGGTTGGAAACATTTGTATGGTCAATGATGTCTCTCACCTATGCCCTAGTAGCGTTTAATAAGCATTAAAATAAGTTCATAAATACGGCTAAGGGTTACATTTTGCCACTTACAGGGAGTTCAGCTCTCCACGCGGATCGACTACCGACAACGACCATGCGACCAGCTTTAGACTGTCGCAAATAAGGCAATGCAGCGTTTGTAACATCCAACAGACCAAAGACATTAGTGTCAAATTGCCGACGCATGATTTTAGTACTGAATAAAATCATGAGGATCAGTTATTACGATACTTTTTCAAGGAGCTTACCCTCCTTCCTCAAGTAAACCAGGGAGGCCAAAACCTGATCATCAGCAATGTCAACCCTCGATCTTTTACAACACTTGAAAAAGCCTGACCTGCATTACTGACAAGCACGTCTATGCCTCCCCAAAATGCAACCGCCTCATCTATTTTGATTTTGATCGCCTCTTCACCCTCCGTGACATCAAGGAGGACAGTTCGTAAGTTGTCGATAAGCTCTGGTTTGACGCCAGAAACGAGTTGCTCAATCTTCTCTGTAGTTCGGCCAGTTGCGATGACACGATCTCCTCGAGCCAAACTGGAGTAAACAATACGCTTTCCAAAGCCAGAAGTTCCCCCTACAGTCGAATTATTCTCAGAGGGTATCTGCAAGAGGTATACTGTACGACGCACCCGTTATAAGCCAGACGGATGAATGTTTCGTTTCGATCGACATTATGGTATGAGGTTCGTACACAAGTGAGAATTCCTTCTATGTTTTCACAGCCTCTGCCATTTCAGCAAAGAATCACGAGGATGATGAAGACCCTCTACCACCGGCTTAAGAGTTCTAAGTGGCCCGACGCAGCCCGACGCGGGTGATACACATGATTGATTCCGGCATGACTTTATGCACCAGCTACTTATTAAAATTATTTCCGATAACGACTCTTAACACGTTCACTGTAGTATATCATGCATCCGTTTCTCTGATTCTGTAAACTTAACTGCGCACGCACGGAATATCCCGGGAACACCTGATCAGTCCATGATCGTGACTCAGCTCGACGTTGGTTGTCCTTGAAAAACTGTCTACGCTGGTACCCTACCATGCACCCGCGTTATTTTCCTGGTTCTTTGGAGTCAAGGTGACAGCTCTGATCGTATTTCTGTTTCTGTTGCTCGGACTTTTCCTTGTCCGACCTTGATTCCCAGCCCCGTCATCTTATAGAGACAGTTTCTCAGCTTACAAGGGCCTTTAGTTCAAGTACAAACTGGAATGACCCTCGGATAACTTCCCCCATCTTCAATCCTATCTCCCCCCTGTTACCTCTCCTGGGCTCTCCCTGATTACACTTATCTGTAGCGGCGTTCTTTTCATATCATTTTACCTTGGCCTCCTCCAATTTCAACCATGGTCCAATGTGAAGAACGATCAGAAACTTGATCTTCTCTCATCAAAAGTCGAAGTGATCTTTTTTTTTTAGCGCCACTGGAACTGTAGTACTCAACTTCTAGGTCATTTCTTCTTGGGCAGCATTTATATTAAATGTCTGATCTGCCCTCTCTATTCACGCTTATATGGAGTTTCTAGCTTTGAAGTTTGACCTCTGAGAGTCTGAACGCGAACTCTTGCGTACACACGACGTCCTTGGTTATCGGAGGCCTCTCAGCATACATTTCCGCTATACCTCAAAAGTCTTGATTTCTTATGCTATCCTTGTTCGCTCCTATATAATTTCTGTCACCGACGCTCTCGCATCTCGTTCTTGAATATTCTGGCATTCCTTTCTGATTTCGATGGATTGTTTGAAGTGTTGATAGAAAGAGTTGATGGTTGTGTGTGTTGCTTTGGCTCTTGATACAGGGGAACTAGCACTGACTTGTCAATAACGTTCATCACGAACTTCATTTTATGAATACCCTGGGTAATGAATCTGATATTGGCTTGTGGGTTTCGATCTGGATTTCAACCTGGCCAGCTCGAGGCTGTTTATCTCGTACTCTTTCTAGACTGTCTGTTACAAGAATTATTTGGTACTTATTTCTTTCGTAACACACATGACGACATCTTCTCACAAGACGTTCTATTTAGGGGGATGTTTTATCGGACTACGAAACGCCGTTTATGTTGAGTTAGCTATAGGCTTGCTATACATTCATGATTGACAGCAGACCATTGATATTATGGTTTTTATGGCAGGCCGCCGGCTGCATTTACCTCTATGTTCCATATGTTACAGCACTTGGACGTGTATCTCCGGTCTTTTGTTTCATTGGTCTTTGCATGGCTAAAAGCTCAAGTCCTGTGTACCTTCAAGTTTTACTATTGGATCCATATCTTATTAATTATTCTCAGCCTGTCGGCGATTGGGTCTAACTAGATTCCTGATATGGTGAGATTTCACGTCAAATACGTTCTGAACCTGAATGATATAGATAGGATAGGGATCTAGAGCCCCAGTCCAGCCATTACTGGGTAATCCATCTGTATGATCGACCCATAATCCCCTCGGTGATACCTTTCATTCTACTATTCATACTCAAAAAACACGGTACTTATGTATTGCTTGGCACTGTGTTCAGGCTTTCAGCCCGGTCACCCGATGAGCATGGAGGTGAGAGGAGATACTTTTTTGTCTCTTTTTGCCTTTTGAAGAATTGAAAAGACATATGATGGGCCATAAATCGAAATAGAGGTACCCTTTCCTCTGTTTCGTTGAGGATCGCGGGCGGTAGGTTATCTTAGAACTTTGAAAAGCGCTGAACGCGGGAGTTTTTTTCCGAGTTCTTTATCTCCTTTTATTTACTTCCCATTCTTGACAATCTTTTTTTCATCCCTCGTTTTTTTTTCTTGGCTGTGATTTCCTAGGTATGTGGCAACCATTCAATGGCGCTTTGAAGGCAGACGATACAACACGTTGTCGATCCATTTTATTTTAGATCCACAGGAAGTTATACGCGGTTTGGAAAACTCGTGTTTTAAAGGATCATTGTGACGCAGCTGGGGTACCTCTACTAAGTACACCCTTCGTCGTTTCAATTTCTCGTTCACTCTTTGAAGCTCTCTCTCTCTCTCCCCACACTGTACAATGCGACACTTGGAACCTTCCGCGTCAGCTCATCAATTGACAAAGCAAAGACAAGCACCAGATATGCACGCGGCATACTTAGGGGGATAGATCCTTTCCCAGTTCCATGTGGCGCATTGAAATCTCTATGCACAGTGAGTTTACAAACGTTAACACTGTCCAGGGCACCCGCGAACCGAGGGAGAATTCTACCACAAGGAGTCCAGAAGCTTCGATTTGCGCCAATGAATTGAAATATATCCGAGGCGCGATCTCGGAAGAAACAATTGGGATCTGATATTTTTGTGTGTGTGATTTTTTTTTTCTTTTTCGAGAATAGGCTTCGTTCCCACTTGCAGATTCGTTATATAATTAATGGTTTAGTAGGTACCTCCTTTCAACAAATACATTTGCAATTTTCTTACTCTTTCTCTCTTTTATTTATTTGTGATTCTAGGACTACTGACGTGTGTGTTCGAAAAATTGGTTATATGGTTGAAGAAACTGGTTTTTTTCTTTTATTTTTTTTAACGATGACGTCCAGGATTTTTTCCCTGTTACGTTTAGAAAAGGCAGTCGAGAACTTCTTCAACAACCATGCTGTTCTGAATCTCCAACCTTGAAGTTTATGAGTTTCGTTCGCTCTGGTCAGCAACCGAGGCTGTCGGCGAGGCAAAGATCTAGAGTCGCCTTAGCCCTCCTCCTCTTCTTTAACAACGCTTCACGTTGGAGATCTATGACGAACCTTGTGATACGTGAAAAGGGGGTTTGCGGTTCCACTAGGAGTTAGGAGCTTGTTAGACCTGTATGATTGAAGCACCCTGTAAAAGTTAATGGACTCAAGATTGACGACACCCATCGTATGTATGAATGGCTACCGAAGATCGATGTCAGCCAACGTCGTTAGGCAGTCATCGAATCAAAAAAATATATTTAAAGAATCAGAGTGCTGATGGGGAGAAACAAAGAGGAAAAAAAAATTAAGAGGGGATGGACTGCCGGCGGCGGCGCGGCGGTTTCTGGATACTCGCAAGTCGATATAGTTACGAACAAATTCTGCGCTACTACACAACGAATTCTTCTTCACATGATCCTCCTCTTCCCGCGAATGGTGGTGGTTGTTTTGAATGAAAAGGATTTTTTTTGGTTTGTATGTTATGTAAAAAAATGTAATCTTCCAATTCGAATCGACCTTTTGTGGTGGTTCTGAAAAGGCGACTCGGAGGCTTCTTTAGACTTTTTTTTTGGTCCTTGAGCCTTTTAGAGGGTACCATTTTGATTTTATTTTGTCGGTATCGGGTGGAGCTTGGTTTAATTCTGAAGTGCGTAAATTGAAGTGCTACTTGGAATGACCTCGTGGGTAACATGCTATCCAGTTGAAAGAGTGTATTGAACACTTCAACGTGGTGAGCGATAGAAAGAAGGAGAAGACGCGCGAAGAAGAGCACCGGCAACCCGGCGATTAAGTAGGGTGTGTGTGATTGGCTTTCCTCATAGATTCCAAAAGAGCTTGCGCCATCATACTTCTCATTTATCGTTTGATTGCCAGTTAAGACAACTGCTTTTACATATTCAAAGTGTTTGAGAACACATAGATGACGATAGAATATTTTTGGTCTGGAGAGGGGAAAAAAGCAACAGGTGAGTGTGGAGATTTAAGCGCCCATTCTAGTTCATTGAAGTGACAGACGACCACACCCGTGTCAGGGGTTCTTTGTGAGAAATTCTGAGAGTAAATATGGCGCGGTAATGAACGAGAAGTTTCAGACATGCTAGCTGACATACATATCCCTCATCGTCGGTGTTCTAGATACATACTGACCTTCTGTCACTTGGCGGCGTTCAGGCAGGCAGCCTGTCACGGACGCGAAAAAATAAATTGAATGAAAAAGCCAAATATACATTGTAGACATTAATTGACCTAAGGTCCATGACTATTTAGATTTGATTTTAGTAGTACATAAGCAAGGTTTAATGGTGAGATTGTGATACATGGTTACCGGAGATTTCGGCTCCTTTTTGAAACGTCAAATGGAGGTGACGGAGAGGTGCTTTTAATTCATTGCCTTCAGCTTGTATTCCCTGGAAGAGAGAAAGAAGCTTTGTACAGATATATTATTTTGAATTATTTGGCTTTAATTGGTGTGGCGGAGGTTGAAAGATACCGAGTCGATCGCCTGAAGTAGTATGTGCCGCTCCGAAACCAGATTGTGTTTTTTTGTGTTTCCTTTCCCCAACCCTTGTTCGTGTGGGTCCATGAATATTTAGAGCTGTGAGTGAGTGAGTCATTTGTCTGATTTTTGTTATATCTATTTGGCTGAATAAATTCTCGGTCAAAAGATAATCTGGGGTACTGTTACTATCGGCCCCTCCATTTTTATGTGTGTGGGCTCTCGATCATCAGTTCTAATGAGGATCGGTGAGCCTCCGGAGGCTCGGCCCCAGTGAAACTCGAACATACACCTTACATCAGACTGCCAAAGCCAAAAAAAGCCCCGCACAAATTTAATAATCGACTGCCCCTTCCTCCTCTTCTTCGACAGGCAATATAACCCCACCTCATGTCGTATACAAACCATTCTCTTCCCTACAACCAACAGGACGACATGCAATTCACCCAACCACAATATCCAGACTTCAATCATTACCCGTCTGACAGGCTCGCGGATTCCGCCGCCGAGGGCCGCACCGTCTTGTATCCCTCTCAGTTGCATCCGCACCCGCTATTCACCCGCCAGGGGAATGCTGGTCCTAGTATACAGAACCGCTCTTTAGAACCGCACATTCTCAGTCCACATCACAGCGTGTACCATTCCCCCTCGCCTTTCACAAACCATACAGCACAGCAGCAGCAGCAGCATCAGCAGCAGAGCTGGCCTCCATACGACAATCCCGTTCCTCAATCCTATCCACAAAACTATTCTTATGCTCCTTATCCGAGCCCATCTCCCTTTCCTGCTCCCCGTTTATCCCCGCCGCCAATTCACCACACGCCAATCCATTTCAAATCGGGACAGAACAATTCCCCGACATCATCACAAAATCAAAATCAACGCTTGACGCTTGCTGGCTCCCTCGACCCTTCAACGGGCATCTTCTACCGCACACCGGAGCACCCTCGATTGCGCACCGCACAGGCATGCGAAAAATGTCGCACGAGGAAGGCAAAGGTCCGTACACGACTCTAACCCCCTATCATATCATGTTAATCACAAATTCATTTTAACCCTTTATCAGTGTAGTGGCGAGCACCCTACATGTAAACGTTGCTTGACTCGAGGCCTTGTATGTGAATATGCAAAAGAGGGGAGAGTAAGAGGGCCGAATAAAGCAAAGTCAAAACCGTCAAATAGCGGGAACGATAGCTCGAGCAATACCCCTTCCAATATCCGTAATAGTCACGCAAGAATAGGTCCTCGAGGCAGAACATCCAGCGCCAACAGTAGCGTTGGATCATCAGAGCATCCTGACCCTCCTGGTGCAAAAAATCCATTGGTAAAGCGCGAGCAGGATGCAGGTCCTAGACGTCGTGTAGAGACTTCTAGACGGAACTCCCTGTCTTTGGGTGAACATCGTTCTTCTCGACCTCGGCCTCCAGATCTGCAGCTGGGATCGGTTTCAGGCATATTGTATCGATCCTCCACGGGGGATAGCTTGAACGAATCGGGGTTTAATCACTTTCCACGGTACCAATCTCAGGGGGAATATGGACAGCACGGTCAAGTCGGTGCTCGGCAGGTACGTTCCATGCATCAGCCACAGTTGTCGTATCATCAACAGTCTCCATATCAGCTTCATCGAGAGCAACAGATGCACCTCCAAAAGAACATGTCTGGTATTCAAGCGCACAGTCAAGGTCAATCCAGCACTTCATCGTCATCCCCTCAGGGGGGATTACTTCATGGAATGCCCCATCCTCAAACCGATCATCTGATGACGTTGGGAGTGCCATACAGCGCCCCTCCCCTTGAGTCTCCTCCCGTGTCCGAGGAGTTCATGTATCCTCCCTCGTATCTGCAACAGCACCAGCCCTTTCCTCAGTATCCTGTTCGGAATGGACCGCGTAACGTCATACCTGCGACAACCAGTGGTTCCCCACATACAAGCGTTAGCGGTGGTACGAGCACGATGAATTCACCTCTGACCCCTGCCTCCGTTCCCTCGTTTGTGATTTCGCCATCGGCGTCACGCATTGGCATGGAGCTGGATCTCGACATGACTAGTGTTGACCCCGCTCTCCGTGGTTCAAGAAGTGGATTGGGAGGATCGATACCCCTTGAACCTGTTTGGGTCGATCATCTCGGTCAGGTCAATGCATATCCACAGATGACCTCAAACTCGGAGCATCCAAGTCAAGGCACCAATGAAAGGGGTCAAAACGGGTTTCTGAATGGTAACAAACATCAGTCGACTCAGATGGAGGGAAACGTATTCATGAAGAACGGCCAAGGCGATTCTCAGCAGGACCATTTTCATGGTCAATCTCAGTCTCATAATGAGACGCAGCATTACCCACCGCTGGATCTCCAGATGTGTTGACCAATCGTCCAAGTTCGTCAACGACAATGAAGCGAGTTTCTCAACAACTTCCCGACAAAAGTCCCGATTTCTAAACATTCCCACCTCCTTCGAAATCTCTGTCAGTACACTGGCGCTTTATCCTGGATAGGAAACTCACGTTTCAACTTGTATCATATTGTGAAAAATCTGGTTTTGTGTATTTTTTTTCCCTTCTTTTTATTGGGTTGGATTGGGTGGCACTGCTATTACTAGATGGTCTTTTCTCGAGGTCTGCGATCTAGTCGACATGTTTCCCCAATATCTCTTGTTTGTTTGCTTGTGTTTTCTTTCTGTCTCGTCGTCGATATCTTTTTTCCTCCAGAAGCACTGGCAGACTTTGTCTACTGAAAATGCGTCGTGTCCGTTAAATTGGTCACTTTGTATTCAACATCCCCAAACATCCCCCCAAAAAAAGATGGGTGCTTACTTTTTGTATTATAAACACCTGAAAAACGTCCGTTCTCGTCGCAACAAGCGCCTTCGAATATTTTTGTTTAGAATTTTCTTTTTTTTAAAAATTGTATTGATAATCATATACGACTCTTTTTCTTTTTTCGCGGGAGTATAATACTAGAAGGCTTCTTGCCGCGTTAGTTTAACGAGCTTGTTAGCGTGGTACTTTAGCATGGTGTGATAGTAGTAGTAAAAACATGCCTAGATTCGACTCGGAGGACTCGGGGGACTCTTCCTTCGTAGGATTTGTTCATGTTGATAACTCGATAAGAATTGTTTTTTTTTTGTTGGATATGTAAGACGCCACAGAGGCTCTAATTGTGACTGGGGGGTGCTGCATGGGATAGTGGGATAGACTATTTCCATTTGTAGAGCCTTGTAGACTCGTGGTAAGCCATGAGCTTTCTTTTTTTGGGGAAGTACTTACAAATTATATTTAGAGGGCCGGGCGAGATAAAGACGGAGTGATCAATTTGACCTTTTGACTTTTTTTTTCTGATCGTAGATTGTGGTGTGTCCATATATAAGTTAGCGTGGTACGTGTAAAGTCATTTGAGATTTTAATCTGAGGAAAAAGGGAGGGGGGTAAGGTGAGAATCTCACAATCTTTTGGTTTTTAGATTTTTTAGTTTGGTAACCCACCGTCATTTTGGATCTTCAAACCCATGGCCATTCGCCATTCGCCATCCTTCTCACCTCTGTTTCTCTCTCGTGAAATCTATGCGACTTATTTGAGGATCCCCGCTGTTTGATAGTGAATTGAGAGATGATACAAAAAGGCCCCCCTTCGCGCCCTGAGAGAGTATCTTAAGATCCTAAGATAGATCCATGATGTAACGCAGCATGAGTCAACAAATTTACTAGTAGCCACGATCGCGAGCGGTGCTATTAGTTGGGTAAACTCTGTGATAATCAGTATAATTACTTATCTTAGATATGGATCTCCTGCATCTTTTTTTCTTTTCTTTTCGGGGGGGGGGTCGAATCGTTTAAGATAGGGTTTGGTTGACACCTCCTATCTCTCTCTCTCACGTTCGTTGGAGTTTTCTAGAAAAATGGATTTGGGAATGTAAAATCTCTTGGCTAGTCTGAAGGGTGGTAGCCGATCAGGTTCTTTGTTGTCAGATAGTCATCGGAGCGAGCTGAAAGGTTCATCCTCTTCGAGTCTCAAAAAGCCACAATGTAGCGTCAATTTTAGGAGCACAGCTTCGAGGGGATAAATGTGAGGCTATTAATATCTCTTAGTAAGGGTTCAAGCGTGGGGGGGATCCTGTAACGATCATGCATCAGCAAGGTGAGTTTAAAACGGGTGATGATAAGGAGTTTTCCCTTTTTTTCGTTTCCCAATTAGCTAAGATGTATGTAAAAGAGCAGCTGTGAAGCAACCCTCCCACTGCAGTGTTGAAGACGTACGCGCGTCATGTCCGGAGTTTAGGGAGGGGTTTCGGAAGTTTTTCGTTAAAAGAGGTGAGAGCTGCCCGTCCTGCGAAGGTTTTTTCGTTCCCCGGATCTGGTGAAGGCCAAGAAGGGGAGGTTGATTTTTTGGCAACGATCCTCCCCAAAAAACCAAATAGTCGATAGAATATCCCTATATTTTGCGAAGAGGAGTCACTGGGGGTGTTCGAATTGAGGTGACTAGATATGAGCCTAATTTTTTACAGGCAAAGCCTGCAAATACAGTTAAGCACTGATTATGAGGCGTCTACCCCTCGGTTGCCTCCAGACGAGAAGGCACTTTAACGGCGCAGCACAGGACGCACTTGTGTTCTCCGGGACTGTGAGGATCCCCAACGTTGCATGAAAAGAGGCGCAAGTTCTTGGATACATTTGCGAAGACGGTGAGAAATTTTCCAGATAGAACCTCTCTATGAATAGTATCTGCTTGTCGCCACAGGTAGAAGCAGTTCGTGAATGGCTCGAAAGTCACGGCAGCCGATCCACTGTACTTTTTCGAAATTCAAGGCAAAATTTCAAAGCACTAATCCGAAGGCGCTAAATTATGAAGGTAAGCAAAGACTGAGGTGATTTCATAGATGGGGTTGTACCTGAGAGAGAGGTGAGCTTTAGTATTCGATTTTCTTTTGTTCGACTCGTTCAAGTGTTTGGTTTTGTTCAACAAGTTGGACCTGGAGGCACTTACGACATGTGATGTGTTGTTATGTTTTGAACCTTTTTGATCTCATTCCCAGCTGTGCTGAGGTCCACGAATTAGGATATGTTCCTTGATATATGAGCCGTGAACATCGTCAAGTCATTGACGGTGGGATAAACGTCACTATAACTCAATCTGCGAACTTTGAAGCGATATCTCCCCACTATTCGAACGGCATTTGAAACGTCAACGTTTCAAACGGCGGTCTTCGCCCGCTTCTTTCCTAGAGCCGAATAATATATATCATGACACATACATAAAGCTCAAGCGCTCAACATTAATGTCATTTTTTCGCTCTTCCCCCCCACATGCTTGTCTTGTTTAAGCTCCTTGCTTTGGGCCTTCCCCTCGCTGGCGTGTCTGCTTCACCGAAACTAATGAAGCGCACGGGTTCAGGGGTTACAACGGATCCCTCTACTGCCAATGGACAAACATTCGACTACATAGTGGTTGGCGCGGGACTGGCAGGAACGACTGTGGCGTCTAGATTGACAGAAGATCCAACAGTTACTGTGTTGCTCGTTGAAGTTGGTGCAGACAATAGGAACGACCCTCGTGTATTCGACATCTACAATTACGGCCAGGCCTTTGGCTCTGAAATAGCTTGGTCTTGGCCAGCCGACCAGGGACGGTCCATACTTGGGTAAGCCAGATTTTCTTTTCTTTTTTTGTCCCTTTCATAGTGATTTCAACACTTGTATAGTGGGAAGACATTGGGAGGCAGCAGTAAGTACTTCATCTCATTAGATCCGTTCATGACATCCTAAATCGGTAGATCCATGACAAGGTTCTATCAATGGTGCTGCTTATACGCGTGGATTGAACGCGCAATACGATGCATGGTCGTCTTTACTGGAAACCTCGGAAGCAAGTGTAGGCTGGAACTGGCAAGGTGTCTGGAGCTACATGAAAAAAGTATCTGTGTTTTTTTCCCCATTTTTCCATTCGAGACCTGATCATTGATACTTTTCAGTCGGAAACCTTTTCAGCTCCTAATAGTCAACAAGCCGCCAAAGGAGCGCAGTCAATCGCCTCTTACCACGGATTTTCGGGTCCGGTGCAAGTGACCTACCCTGACCTCATGTATGGAGGACCACAACAAACAGCATTTGTCGACACAATCGTTGGACTTACTGGAATAAGCCATTTCAAGGATCTTAATGGTGGAACTCCTAACTGCGTTTCTATAACTCCTCTGGCGAGTCTCACGGTTTTGTCTGAATAATAATCTTTCATTCTAAATTTTGCCTTTGTAGACGATCAATTGGCACGACAACGATCATCGTTCCTCATCAGCTACGGCTTATCTGACCCCAGTGGAGGCTCAACGCACAAATTGGTTGACACTAACGACGCATCTCGTGCGTTCAAGACCTGTTCAATCTACTTGTAATCGACAATTAACACGTCTTCTAGGTTACTAAAATTACTTGGATTGCTGGGAGTGTTCCCTTGACGGCTTCTGGTATCGAATTTGCGCCTGCAAGTGGTGGTTCCACGCGGTACACTGCTTCAGCCCGAAGAGAAGTTATCGTCGCTGCTGGCGCCATTCAGGTCTGTTTCTCAACAAGTATGAGTTTCAGGATTCTTATTGTCGATTATATATCAGACTCCTGCTCTCCTCCAACATTCTGGTATTGGAGACTCGACTGTTCTTGGTCCTCTCGGGATAAATACTCTTCTTGATCTCAAGACGGTCGGAAAGAACCTGCAAGAACAAGTGCGTATCATTCTTTCCGATGTTATCCATCTTTCTCATTGTTCGTGATACTTAGACAATGAGTACCCTCGGTGCTGGAGGAAATGGATTTGACGTAGGAGGGTCAGGTCCCTCTGACGCGATTGCCTTCCCGAATCTGTATCAGTTATTTGGCTCCCAAGGAAATGCGACAGCTGCCCGTATACAATCATCAATCGCGACTTGGGCAGCCTCTCAAGCTGGCTCGGGTCTATCTGCTGGAGCTTTGCAACAGATTTTCCAGGTTCAAGCAAATCTTATCACTAACAACAACGGTTTGTCTCGCCCGTGTGATCTCATTAGCCTCTACTAATACTTTCAATAGCCCCTGTTGCCGAAATGTTTTCCGATACTGGCTTCCCTGAGCAAGTAGTCTAACTAAATATCATTATCGTACATTTGAGCTGATGATGTGGGTTATATATAGCACGCTGGGCGTATTGGTTTGGAATCTCCTCCCTTTCAGTCGAGGTACTGTCCAGATATCTGTAAGTCCTTCTTAGTTCCAATTCCCTTACTGGATACTTACTCCTGGTTTATTTAGAGTACCGATCCATTCCAAAACCCTACGGTCAAGGTCAACTATTTCAGTATTGACGTCGATCTTGATATCCAAGTGGCAGCTGCTCGTTTGACGAGGAAGATGCTCAGCACGGCCCCATTGGGGTAGGTCGTCCGCACAAATTGAGCTTCGGCTGTTAAGAACTGACGTGTCATTATGCTCAAGCTCTCTATCTACCGGGGAAACATCGCCCGGCAGCCAAGTCCCTGATAACGCCAACCGTGGTTCGGACGCAGACTGGAAGAGTTGGATTCGATCTTCATTCGTCTCGGTTGCACATCCTATTGGAACTGCTGCCATGATGAAACGTAGCCTTGGAGGTTTGTCAAACGCGCACCATCGAGAACCTAATCTTTCTCTAACGGGTTCCCCTCTCTACACTCTCTTTTATTTTCCAGGTGTTGTTGATTCGCAACTTAAGGTGTATGATACGGCCAATGTCCGTGTCGTTGATGCATCGGTGCTTCCTTTGCAAGTCAGCGCTCATTTGTCTGCTACGTTGTATGGAGTCGCCGAAAAAGCTGCAGACCTAATCAAGGCTTCCCATCAAGGAGCAATGGTTCGCTGTATTTAACCCCTCCTTTGCTCATGAACTATTTCAACACGGACATATATGCTTTCCAAACTATCGCCCTTTCGTTTAAAGACTTTGTACGCTACTTTTTTTTTGTTGTTTGTTGTTTTCAACTTCCATTTATGTTTGGTTCTTCGAACTGTAATCCACTTTAACCTTTTTTGTTGTAGTGAAGGAATGTGTTTGCTTCAAATCTGTCGTTTACGACATCGTAATGTTCTATAGCCTTGTTTTTGAGATAATGGCCCCAAGGGTCTATCATTCCTTTGTTTCTATGATACCAGTATGAAAAAAGCAGTTTTCTTTGGAACTGAAAAGGCATTAATTACTCGCATTTCGCGTCGACTTGCGAAAAAAAAACTATGAGCGTTCGGCTATGGCCTAGCCTGAGCACTACTGTTTTTATCCGAATCAGGAGAATTAGGAGAAAGTCAAGTATATTCCACATTTCACCTGTTTGGACCCTTGACACTCAAATCGTTGTGTTTACATAAATCGAATATCGCTACTACAAGCCATGTGCAGCGATATGACTCGGATAATTGGAATAATCTTGAACGTGATTGGCATGGAAAACTTAAGAGCTACCATTTGTGACTGAGGATGGAGCTTCAGTTTCTATTAAACATGGCTTAAGGTCCTGTCGGAAGATTCCATCAGGCTAGATATAAAAAGAGGACGTGAAAAAAAAGGAGACGAACTTTGCAATCAGGGTTGTCACTGCCAGAGCAGTACCAATGACACAGGTGGCCGCAATCTTCTGAGAGCTGAATGATAGCGTTCACTTCGCCATTTTTCCTAAGCTCAGGAAGTTCGACCCGGAACCAAACACTAGCGACAGAAGAGTTTCCAGTCGCTGTGTACGCGACGTTCCTTGCGTAGCTGGCGAAAACTTGGGACGCATCTTCCCATCTTTGACGGGCCTCGGCGCTAACCTTGTCGGCGGCATCGGAGGGCATGACGAATTGCGTCCCGGCCTTACACATGGCCATGCCGATTGTAGCACCATTAACACCTGCTTCTCCCGCGCATTTCTCTGCTATAGTCAAAGCCTGCGATTTGCCAACTCCTCCACTCCAGAAATACGAGATCCTGTCGTCATCGGGTAGGTACATTTCCATCTCATCAACTGTACTCCAAGGTGGGTTATCCGTGAGTTTAGGTTGGAAGCACCCCGATGTTTCGATAGATCGCTTGATGTCAAGTACCGGCGAGGCATGGACAAACGAGGTCATGCTGGGGAGAAACGATAGTAAGGTAACATAAGACAATAACATGATGACTAGGGCAGATTGCAAACTACGAGGTAATAAGCCATGATTCGACGAAAGGCGATGAAAAAAATACCTTGATGGATATTCTGTCAAGTGGATGAACAAGGAGTTATTGCATGCTTTTTATTGGCCGCACCTTTGGACCAGGTCATGGAACTTGGGGGAAGAAAATAATAGCTTCAATATAGGCTGCCATTATGGAATTTTTTACGATAGGGATTCTTGGAATATTTCATGAAATGACATTTCATTTTCATAGTGCTAACTTGAGTTTCTAACGTCCGGCCATCGGTGAGGAGAACAGGTGCTTGCACTTTGGGCTGAACACGTACTGGTTCATTTCAACACTACCAGGCCATTGAATTCCTGCTGGCCTAATGTGACCTTCCCCCCCCCAAATCCCCTCCTCTACATCACGTCGATCAGCGACCACCTCCCGTTTCCCAAACCCGCCGCTCCTTTTTATACCGCTCCCATGACCGACAAGTAAGCCTATCTTTGAGGTATGATCCACTCTTGGTCAGCCCCAAGGATCTTGCCCTCTTGACTCGACTTCCATTCAAGTAGGTTCCTGGTATGACTTTGCTTCTGTCCGATGAAGTTTCAAGCCTGTTCTTGTTGTAAATTAATCGGCTCTTTCAAACCAGCGGGTGCTAATCCATATAAGACCAGTACATCGAAGGGGAGGCGGCTTCCATTCGAGCTGTCTCCAGTGAATAACGCACGGCCTGTTGTATTACAGTCGAAGCTCTCTTGTCGGCCGATATCCCATAGAAATTTTCCAGTAAATTAATGAATGGAAGCGATTGTAGAAGGGGATATGGTGAGAAGGCAGGACTAACAGACAAATAAGAGAGCAAAGAAGGAGAAGCCCTCGTCGCGAGTGAGCCCACAGGTCGAATCAATTGTTGCAGATTATGGGAGAAAAGCCTGACCTTCAACTTTTTGAGGCTCGATTCAAATGCTGATACAGTCCCTCCCCACTACATATCGGTGCTTGTTCAGATGATGTGCGTGGGTCAGGTCTGAGGTTTCAGACCTTGTTTCCAATTTCGCCATCAGTGGAGGCTGAATTTTCCCTATACCCTATCTAATCTCTGAGATAAGATGTCCATATATGGGAATGGCTGACATCTAATCTCTGAGATAATTTAAAGTAGATCCAATACTGTAATTAGATGGTTTATAGTGCCTTGTATACCATGCATAGCAAGCACATTGGTCATTTTGTTAACTCTCAGTGAAGGTTTGATGGCAGTTTGTTGAGATGCCCTTGTTGATTGAGAAGATTTTGATGTTTTCCTGGATGTTCTGAGGAAGCCAGTGAGCTGCTGCTGGGTGGGTTAAGAGCATTGCTATACATGGCATCATCATCAAGGATGTAATTGAGTTTGCATTTATGGATGGATTGGGTTGAATTCTGCCAGACAGTTGCACTTCCATCTTCAATTGTGTCAATCTCCATATTATCAGTCTCACTTGCCCTCCTGATTGCAGCAGGTGTTGTCCCACCATAAAATGACTCCTCTCTTTTGTTAAGAATATGAAGGCCACCATGAACAAGAATGGTTATGTGGCTAATGTGCCACAGATAGGCCACCTCCATTGTACCACTACTCATATAAATACCTTACTGTCCCATAGACGCACCTCAGTTGTTATATCAAGTGACTGAGGTACGCTGCCTTATTTCATCTTCTACCTACTTCATTTACTTACACTTACTGTACCTAGTATTGTCACATCATCATCTAGGTATGGTAGACTAAAATATTAGTCATTATATCAAGTGACTGAGTATTGTCACATCATCATCTAGGGTTTATATTTAACATCTTTCACCATCCTCATCACTCAGTTCCATATTATTTGTCATCTGTGATGATGATGCAGCAGTTGATGTGGCAAAAACTTGCCTCCCTTTGGCACCAGCAATAGGTAATATCACCCTTCTTGTGAAATGGCCATAGTGCAGCATTGGACTGATAAATCTATCAGTGCAAATAAAATATCATAATATAAATTGATAGTGCACCTTGATTTTTATATACTCCTTCCAGACATTAGCCTCTGCATCAGTTTGAATACTTGCACCAGTTGCATTATCCCAATGCACTCCTGATGTTTCCTGGTACTTTTGAATAGTGCTTATTGGGATACGACGAGCAAATACGCTACAAAACCCATAAGTGCCCAATACGGAAACACCGTCGTTTACCATAAATACGTATGATTTTATCTCTATCACTACTGTTCCTTTTGTTCGCAATGGCCTGCGGTGCATTCCACACTGCCGCCAATATACTTTCGTTTTCACGAGCATTGTGCTCTTATTTTCCTTACCTTTTATGTCTCGTTTTATTGTCTATTCATAGTCTAACTATTAGCAGGCACAAACAGAATGTGCCTGCTCATTTTGTATATAAACCATGTAGTCAAAATGAGCTCACTCAGTCGTTTGCCTAGCAAACAACTGAGGTGAGCATAGCTTCATATTCTTCATTATTACAGTCTCTTATTATCTTTTACCTAGCTTCGTATTCTAGGTGTGTAGTATTAATAAATACTTAGTCGTTTGCCTAGCAAACAACTGAGCTTCGTATTCTAGGAATCCAACAGTGCTGTAGGTGGATTTGAGCTGATGACAGAGGACATCAGCACCACACTGTTAGGGCAACTGTGGTACTGACTTAATCAGACTAGCAGGGGATACAAAGTTAATAATATTATAAGCAATAGGTTATATCAAACTCACCTAGCAGGGGATCCAAAGAGGAAAGGATAGGGATCCCTGCTAGGATGGGGGGTATTTGGGTACTAATATGGTGTTAAGTTTAGAACAAAGGAGAAATGTTGGAGTAAAACGTTGGAGTAAAACCGGATCGGAACAGAACCACGGAATGGGAAAGGACTATAGCCTCAGCGTGTGTGCTGTGCTACCCTAAACCTTTGTGTCCTAATTTCGGAGTAAGAACGGAACAGAATGGAACCGGAAGTTGCGGGAACTTAGAGGATGACTAGGAGGAGGAAACTAGGTTGATATTCGAACTAAGGGAAAACATACAAGTTCAAGTACTTTAAATATAAAAGGAATTGCAACTGAAATATAGAATATAAATATAAGTGCTGCGTTCTGCTCCCGGAAAAGGTCCTGCATTCTTAGGTGAATAATCCATGGCTGGAGTGCTGACTGATAATGGGAAAGTGATGACAAAGGAATAGTTGTTATAACAAAGGTGTGGTAAGGGGTTTGGGATATCGTTGGAAGAGTCGGAATGATACGGAGAAGTCTCGGAGTTGGATGTAGGAGGAGTAGAGTCGGAGACAAGGGAAAGTACTGGAACAGAGTACGGACTACCGGAAACGACTCCGACGGAGTCGGACCAGAGTAACGTGTGACGGAATGTAACAGTACCTCCCTGTCAAGGCCGAGACCCTCGAGGCCATGTGATGGTCCGTGCGAGGTTGGTGTGGTATAAAGACCATTGGAGACTGGTGGAGATTCTTCACTTCGGATAACTTCCTAAACCACCATCCTCTACAAAAAACACTATGAGTTCCAACAACAAAGCCGGCTCCTCCCTCCCCCCTGCTGCGCAACGAGCAAGGCTCAAAGAAGCACGAGAACGTCGGCAGAAAGAGTGGGAGGAGGAGGAGAAGCGGGAAGAAGCGGAGATTGAGGAAGCCCGGAGGCTAGACGAGGAGGAGGAGAGACTGAAGGCGGAGGCGGAGGCAGAGAGACAATGAGTAGAGGCGGAGAGGAAGAGGGTCGAAGCGGAACGGAAGAGCAGGGAGGAGCAGCAGCGGAAACTGCTGGAGATGCAGCGGGTTTGAAAGGCGGAGGAGCAGAGGAGGAAAGAAGTGGAGGTCATCGACATAGATGACGAAGAAGTAGAAGAAGAACCGGAAGACAACGGCATGGAAGCGGGACCCAGTGTCCCAAAGAAAAGAAAGTTAAACGAGAAAGTAAGTCAAATTTGGTAAAAAAAAGGGAAACACAATACTAAAAAAAATCACAGGAGCAAGTAACTCCGACCATGGAGGAAAACCGGCTGGCCTGCGCCCAATGTACGGGCACAGGCACTATATGCCACGGAAAGACGCGGGGGCCTGGTGCTGGAGGTGCTACCAGCTGAAAAAGTGCTGCAGCATAGTCGGAGGGAAAAAGAGGACGATGGTCGTGGAAATGCCAGCGGAGAAGGCCGGAAACAAAGGAAAAGGCAAAGCGAAGGAAAAGGAGATGGACGGGATGGAGAGGTTGACGGAGGGGCTGGAGATGATTGGAGATATTTTGAGGAAGTTGGTGGAGACGCAGGAGGGAATACGGATGGCGATGGAAGTGCGCATGAGGAGGGAGGAAAAGAGGGAGGAAAAGCAGGAGAAGGAGCGAAACAGAGTGGACAAGGGGGTGGAGATGCAAAAGCAAGAGGAGATGGATGATGAGGAAACGGAGGGGTCGGACGATTCAGAGGATTCAGAGATGGAAAGAGGATTGGGAGCGGAGACAGAGAGAACGGACGGAGGGAAGGACGGAGGAGCGGTGATGAGCATGCTGGTTCCCTGCCTTCGTTTTTCGCATTTTTGGCAGCGACGTCGCTCTACGTCGCCTCTTACACCGACTATTTGCTGTTTTATTGCATAGATAAGTCTCTGGCTATTCGGTCGTCGCCTCTACTGTCCCAGAAGCTTCCTAAATGCCTTGGCTATATTTCGCTCGTACGATCGCCCCCTTCTCCGGCAGTACCCGGACGACATTAGGCGTCCTGCCTCCCTTTCGCTCCCTTTCACCAGCGGTCACGTGTATAGTCATGCTTTTTCCATATTTGGTAATGCTCACTCGTCTAAGAGTCGTAGGCATGTCCACTGCCCAGACCGACGTCCCCTTACGCTACACCGAATCATTTGGTGTCAAATCGTCGTAGCTACCCTACCAGTCGCTCCTATCCAGCGACAATCACCAGATCGAGAAGTTCCTTAACACCATTGGGCATTTTGGGTCGCTGATCATTTATATTCTTTTATCTCTCTTCGGTTACCTCAAACGCGTTGTTTTCTTTATTTTTGATACGTTTGCCATCGCTCCTTGATCGCCTCCCTATACCACATGTCTCCTGCCGGTCCTCGGAGCGATGACCGGTCCTCTTTCATTTATCGCCCACTATCCCTGATGTTTTGTCTCCCCATTTTGCCTAGTCCCTCTTGGACTCCTGTTTCATCGTTTTGATTTGTTTTATAGATACACATGTGCAACTTAGCCATGTGATCTCCTCTACCTACTATAAAAACCTCCTGTAATTTAGTTACAAAGGACAATAAGAAAGTATTCTCCTCTCTCCCCAGAGTATAGAATTAAGTCTTGTCATCGTCTCTCTCGTCGTTCGCCTTCGTTTCATTGCGTTTTACTGCGAGTCGCCCATACAGCGACTATACTTCGTCACTGCGTCGCCCCTTTGTCACTGCGTCTCCCCTTTGTCACGGCGTCGCCCCTTTGTCACTGCGTCGCCCCTTTGTCACTGCGTCCCCCTCTTCATCACTGCGTCTCCCCTTCGTTACTGCGTCTCCCCTTCGTCACTGCGTCTCCCCTTCATCACTGCGTCTCCCCTCCGTCGCTGCATCTCCCCTTCGTCACTGCGTCGCCACTTCGTTACTTCGTCGCCCTTTTGTCATTACATTGCTCCTCGTTTCGCTTGTCTCATATCTCGTCGCCCTACCTTAGTTGGAACCTTTCTGCATATACTTGACTCAGTGTTTAGGCCACCGAAGCCCCGAGCCGCATCACACCTCAGTTAGTACAGCACCTAGCGTACTGACAGTGTATCAGCGGAGACGGAAGGGATGGAAGGAGTAGAAAAAACAGTAGAGTAGAAAACAAATTGTATATAATTTTCTTTTCTTGTTGCTTCTTTATTTTGTTTCATTTTTGTTTGTATATAAAATAGTGTCGTCTTGACTTTGTTTGTGGACAAAAGTAAGGCAACAAAAGAAAAAAGCGGAGGACGGAAAAGTCATGGAAGGGAACGGAGAAACAAGGAAACGAATGGAAAGGCAATGGGACGGAAAGGGAAACAAGGGAGCGGAAGAGGTGGTGTTGTATGCTGGAATGAACATGGAATGTTTTTTTGGAAAGCGGTTCAGAGACCGAGAGGTGGTCAAAGAAATCCATGAGGATTGAGTTCCGGGGACAGAACAGGGCAGGGAGTTGCACAATGTTTGGTTTTGGAATGTGAACATGTGGTGCGAGTCTGGAACAACTTCCCAGACAGGATAGGAAGACGTGGTTGAGGCCGCTGCAGAACAACCAGCAACCTCAACCGGAATGAACGGAATGGTTTGCCCTTATGTAAGCTGCAGCAGACACTAAGGAAAATTTAGGAGTGGTCAGTGACTTCGGAACAAACAGAAAAAGAACGGAAAGTGGTCCCGGAATAACATCAAGAGGAGTTTCGTCCTCTGATTTCACGGAACCCGTATCGGACATAATAATGTCAAATACCGGACAAGGGGCCTAGGTAGAAATGGAAACAGGAACTGGAAGGATAAAAATACGGCCTCGGAAAGTTACACTGCTATCGACCCAATCAATCAACGGATTATGTAGGGTGAGCCAGTCAAGCCCAAGTACAGGAGGAAAATCTGAATCCAGCTTGGTTTTTAATAAAACCCGGATTTAGTGGATGGAACCACAAGCAAACTGAACGGAAACCAGAACGGAACCAATGGTAGCATGGATAAACATGCCCGGAGATGAGCCATAATAAAATGGAATCTCATCGGAGGAATCTGAAAATAATCGGAAGGAAAAAGCGGAGGAATCCGAAAATAATCGGAAGAAAAAGAAAAGCGGAGGAATCTGAAAATAATCGGAAGAAAAGGAAAAGCAGAGATGGAAAAAACAGAAAAGCTGAGATTCAGAAAATGAAGAAAAAGAAGAGAAACAAAAAACTGTGTGGGTATATGGAGAGACTATTGCATAGGACTGCAACAAATTCAGCACAGGGGCTCTCGCAAATCACCATCTGTGCTGCGACCAGCGAGTTGCTTAGTCTTTTTCCTTCTCCAAACCGGAGTCCTTCGGCGTAGCCGGAACGGAGTCAGGGACGGAAACGGAAACGGTAGAGGCTCGGCCTTTAGCGGAGCTTGCCTTGGCTAAGTTACAGTCAGAAATACGATGACCGGACTTGCCACAAAAAAGACAGAGTTTATTATCCATCCGGCGTTGCCTTTCTTGCTGGGTAAGTCTACCCTGAGAGTCCAGCTGACCTTCCAGATTGGAAACTGTAGGAGCAGAAACATTACCGGAGTCTGCAGGCTTAGCGGAAATTTCATCCGAAGGCCGAGGCTGTTTTCCGGAAGTGGAGGAAGGAACGGAAGATGGATTGGAGGAGGATGAAGAAGGAGTAGGAGGCTTTGGAGGATTTTGTTGCTGGCCAGGGATGGTTTCTCGAGAACGTTCTTGCATATGTTCCCAATGCCGAGCATCAGCACTTTGAGCTTTTTGTCGCATTGCAGCCAAGGTCCGGGGTTTGCCGTCTCCTTTGGTAATTTCATCCTTGAGTTGGGAAGGTAAACCTTCGTAAAACCTATACCTCAGAGCAGGCTCGCCCCAAGTACAGCGGACTGCCAAGGAGTTGAACCGGACTAAGTAATCGGAGATACATTGGCCATCCTTCATTCGGAGAGTCGTGAGTTTGTGTTCTACATCGGCGGATTCGTTGAAAGGGCCGAAGTTGGAATGGAGCTCGTCCACAAAGAGATCCCAATCTTCAAGCCAAGATGGAGGTTCATCGGTGTATCCGGAAATTCCAGGTTCAAACCATTCCTGAGCAACGTCCCGGAGATAGGACAAAGCAAACATTACTCGCTTGGAGTCGTCTCGGAATGTGTCGGAGGAGCTCCGGAAATAGAGCCTACACTGGAAAAGAAAAGCTTTCAGTTTCTTAGGATCCTTACCTGTGAAGGGTTTGGGCTCTCTAAGTCTGCCAGCCAAATCAGACTTGGCTAAAGATTTCCCGAGGGAATTCAAAGCAGAAATGAGTTGATTGAAAGGAATAGATGGAGACTCAACATCGTCCGTAGTACTCCGAGGTTCATCAATATGACTAGCCTCTTCGACTACATCGGGCACCGGAGTGGGGGTGTGTTCTTGGGACATCTTTTCTTGTATTGGTAATGAATTTTTTGAAGTTTTAGAACGAGTTAGCATAGAAGGAGTGGGTTGAGCAGTTCGAATATACTGTTAAGTTTAGAACAAAGGAGAAATGTCGGAGTAAAATGTCGGAGTAAAACCGGATCGGAACGGAACCACGGAACGGGAAAGGACTATAGCCTCAGTGTGTGTGCTGTGCTACCCTAAACCTTTGTGTCCTAATTTCGGAGTAAGAATGGAACAGAATGGAACCGGAAGTTGCGGGAACTTAGAGGATGACTAGGAGGAGGAAACTAGGTTGATATTCGAACTAAGGGAAAACATACAAGTTCAAGTACTTTAAATATAAAAGGAATTGCAACCGAAATATAGAATATAAATATAAGTGCTGCGTTCTGCTCCCGGAAAAGGTCCTGCATTCTTGGGTGAATAATCCATGGCTGGTGTGCTGACTGATAGTGGGAAAGTGATGACAAAGGAATAGTTGTTATAACAAAGGTGTGGTAAGGGGTTTGGGATATCGTTGGAAGAGTCGGAATGATACGGAGAAGTCTCGGAGTTGGATGTAGGAGGAGTAGAGTCGGAGACAAGGGAAAGTACTGGAACGGAGTACGGACTACTGGAAACGACTCCGACGGAGTCGGACCGGAGTAACGTGTGACGGAATGTAACATATGGACATAATGGAGATATGTAAATAAATAAAGAAATGGCATGATAAATAAAGATAATAAAAATGGTGTCATGTGAAAATGAATAAAATAATAGAATAAGAAGAAGTTGAATTGGAATCAGGAGTTGGTTTGGGACTGATTGGGATTTGGGAGTTGGACTGGTTGGTTTGGGTTTGGGTCAAGTTTGTTGATGAGGTGGAATATACAAAGTTGGAGTTGGGTCTAGAATTGGGAGTTGGATTGGGAGTTTGTTCAGGTTCAGGCCCAATCAGGAGTTGGTAGTTGGGTTGGAAATCAGGTGTCCCCTAACATGCATGATGGAAGCAGCATCACTTACTGATTGCCATTTTGTTTTGCACATTTTCCCTGTCTTTGGTGGCCCATCAGTGAGAAGGTCAGATATACTGTCTGCTGCAGCATTGAATGTTGACATCTTGAACATCCCAGTGTCACCCATCCCTGACTCATGTTCATACAGATAGTCCATGCCAGTAATCTCCTGGTCACTCCACTGGGCCCTTTCATGAGAAGATGCCATGAGAAAAGCAGTGTACTGGGCAAAAAGAGTGGTGATGTGTTGAAGTATTTCACAGCTAGAACTAGAAAAGGATGTATATCTAAATGATATTAGTGAATATTTTTCAGATGGTAATTAATATTCTACTCACTGTCTCAACTTTGAATTGAAGTTGGTATTATAGTAATAAAAAATAAAATAAACCCCCCCTAGGCTGTGAGGGGGTTGTTGTTGTCATTGTCCCGTTGTAGCATAGTAATAAAAAATAAAAATAAACCCCCCTGTGAGGGGGGGGGGGGTTGTCATTGTCATTGTTGTGGTTGCTGTCCTGTTGTGTGTACCATAGTAGTAAAAATGAACCCCCCTGTGAGGGGTTGTTGTTGTTGTTGTCATTGCGCTGCCATAGCAAACACATAATCTAATAAATACAAAATAAACCCCCCTTGCAGGGAGGGTTCTTGTCATCACGTCTCATAGTTGTTGTGTATGATGACACACCATAGTTTAATAAATAAAAATAACCCCCCCTGTGGGGGGTTGTTGTTGTTGCTGTGTGCTGTTGTTGCTGTGTGTCCCTGTCATTGTCATGTGCCTGTATCATAGTCTTATACAATAAAAAAATAACCCCCCAGTGAGGGGGGGTTCTCATCATCATGGTTGGTTGTTGTGGTTGTTGCAGTTGTTGTGGTTATTGTGGTTATTGTGGTTGTTGCAGTTGTTGCAGTTGTTGTGGTTGTTGTGGTTGTTGTGGTTGTTGCAGTTGTTGTGGTTGTTGCAGTTGTTGCAGTTGTTGTGGTTGTTGTGGTTGTTGTGGTTGTTGCAGTTGTTGTGGTTGTTGTGGTTGTTGTGGTTGAGGGTTGTGGGTTGTTGTGGTTGTGGGTTGTTGTTGGTGGTGGTGGTGAGGAGAGGATGTGTGCATGACATTGTGTGATGAGTGATGTGTGATGTTTGTGCCATAGTGGCATATAGTGCACATTATTTCCATAGATGGAAACAGACTGGCTTAAGGGTCTTTAGTGCTGTACCCTACCTCCAGAGGTTATGTGTTCAATTCCTGGCACTGCACATATATATTAGTACATTATATTATTTTGTATACCTTATAATAACTATACTAATACCAACTAATACTAATAACTACTACTACTACTAATACTAATAACTAAGTAACACTAATAAGTAACTACAAATGGCTGGAATTCTGGAAAAATCCTAGATTCTGGTTGGTCTCTGGACAGGCTTTATTCCAGAAATTCCAGTGAAAAAATATGGACTGACTCCAGAATAATTTCTGAAAATGACTGTACCACCAGCCAAAATTGGATTCCACCAGAATAGGTGGGGGAGTGTAAAGACCTCCCCAACTGTAGACTATGTCTGCTGATTAGCACAACAGTGCAGCTTCCAACCACAGCCTGTCTAGGCATAATAAGGGATAGATATGGCATTCTGACAATTGTGAGGAGGTACCTCAGAGAAATGAATAACAGCTAAGGAGGACAGTACAAGGGAATCATATAAAGGCTTGTAATTTATCCCAGATGGACCAGAAAATCAAAGTTAATAAGACTAATACTCCTATGCAAGGCATCAGCCTATCAAACCAAGTAGCACTCATAATCCCTGTATAGTAGAAATTTCACATAGTGCAGAATTCTGAATATAATGGTCTGTATCTTCTCTCTGAAAAGAAAAGTCCCTTGCTGGAGCAGGAATCTACTTGCATTTCATCTGGATAATAGTATCATAATCACATAAGGAAGATATCATAAATAGACACACCCACCATCACTGAGTTCTTGCATTTCAGATGTTAAGTTGTCTGAAGCCTAGTTAATGGCATTAAGCATAGACATAGAGATACTATACTGCTAGAGAAAGGCACTCACAAACTGTAATGTGGAAAGAGGACATTGTTGTCAGCTAAGGATGACAGAGGTGAGAGAATACTTACACTCTATGATGCTGACAGAAGTCATTTCTGTCAGCTATAGATATCAGTCAGGAGGGAGCACTCACCTAATCTACAAGCATTGCATCTGAATGTACATACTATAATCACAAAATGGAGATATTATAAATAGACAGACTCACCATCACCAAGTCCTTCAATCCTAAATGTTGAGTTGTTTGAAGACTAATTAGTAACATTAAGCATAGAAACATGACATAACAATAGGAAGAAACACTGACAAACTGTGATATGGAAAGAGGATATTGTTGTCAGTGAAGGATAATAGCCAGGTCAGAGAAAACCTACATTCTGTGAGGTTGTTGTAGTCAGATAGGGATGACAGCCAGGAGGAAGTACTTACAGAATCCACATGCATTGCATCTAAATGACCATATAATGATCAAACCAGGAAGATAAGTCAACAGACAAACTGACCATCACTAAGTTCTTCAATTCCAGATGTTAAGTTATTGATAGCCTGGTTAGTAGCATTTAGCTTAGGAGTAGCTTGATGATAGGGAAAATAGCCAAGAGATAAGATCCTCACAAACTGCAATTCAGAGAGATGTCATTGTTTTCAGCTGAGGATAACAGCCAAGAGAGAGAGAGGACTAACATCCTGCAATGCAGAGAGACATCATTGTTGTCAGCTAAGGATGACAGCTAGAAGAGAGAGAGCACTCACATCCTGTGATACAGAGAGACATCATTGTTGTTAGCTTGGGATGACAGCCAGGAGAGAGAGCACTTGCAAACTTCAATTCAGAGAGAGATCATCTTGTCAGCTAAGGATGACAGGCAGGAAAGAGAGCACTTGCAAACTGCAATATAAAGAGACATCATTGTTGTCAGCTAAGGATGACAGCCAGAAGAGAGAGAGCAAGCACTCACTGACTGCAATACAGAGAGGTGTTATTGTTGTCAGCTAGGATTGACAACCAGAAGAGAAAGCACTCACCAACTGCAATTCAGAGAGACATAATTGTCAGCTAGGGATAGCAACCAGAAGAGAGATCACTTACAAACTGTAATACAGAGAGATGTCATTGTTGATGGTCATGGATAACAGCCAGGAGAGAGAGTACTCACCAACTGCAATGCAGAGATATGTCATTGTTGTCAGCTAGGAATCACAGCCAGAGGAGAGAGCACTCACCAACTGTAATGCACAGTGACATTATTGTTGTTAGCTAAGGATGACAGCCAGGAGAAAATACTTACAAACTGCAATTCAGAGAGATGTTATTGTTATCAGCGAGGGATGACAGCCAGAAAACAGCACTCACATTCTACAATGAAGAGAGACATCATTATTGTCAGCGATGGATGACAGCCAGGAGAGAAAGTACTCACTAACTGCAATGTAGAGAAACATCATTGTTGTCAGCTAAGGATGACAGCCATGAGAGAGAGCACTCACATTCTGTAATGCAGAGAGATATCATTGTTGTCAGCTATGAATGACAGCCAGGAGAGAGAGGACTCACATCCTGCAATGTGGAGAGACATCATTGTTGTCAGCTATGAATGACAGCCAGAGGAGAGAGCACTCACAACATCCTACAATGCAGAGAGACATCATTTTTTTCAGCCAGGAATGACAGCTAGCAAACAGAGCACTGACATTCTGCAATGCAGTAAGACATCATTGTTGTCAGCTAGGGATGACAGCCAGGAGAAAGAGCACTCACATCCTGCAATGCAGAGAGACATCATTGGTTGTCAGGTAGAGATTGTAGCCAGGAGAGACAGCATTCACCAACTGAAATGCAGAGAGGCCATTGTTGTTAGCTAGGGATGACAGCCAGGAGAGAGAGCACTCACAAACTGCATTGCAAAGGGGTCATTGTTATTAGCTTTGGATGACAGCTAGGAAAGAGAGCACTTACAAACTGCAATATAGAGAGACATCATTGTTGTCAGCTAATGATGATAGCCAGAAGAGAAAGCACTCACCAACTGCAATGCAAAGAGACATCATTGTTGTCAGCTAGGGGACAACAGCCAGGAGGAGAGCACTCACAAACTGTGATACAGAGAAATGTCATTGTTGTTGAGTAGGGATGACAGCCAGGAGAGAGCACTCACCAACTGCAATGCAGAGAGACATCATTGCTGTTAGCTATGGATGACAACCAGGAGAGAGAGCACTCACATCCTGCAATACAGAGAGACATTATTGTTGTCAGCTAGGTATAACAGCCGGGAGTGAGCACTCACCAACTGTAATGCAGAGAAATGTCATTGTTGTTGTCAGCTAGGGGATGATTGACAGGAGAGAGCTCACCAACTGCAATGCAGAGAGACATCATTGTTGTTAGCTATGGATGACAGCCAGGAGAGAGAGGACTTACATTCTGCAGAGATATGACATTATTGTTAGCTAGGGATGACAACCAGGAGAGAGAGCACTGACATTCTGGAATGCAGAGAGACATCATTATTATCAGCTAGGAATAACAGCCGGGAGAGAGAGCACTCACATTCTGCAATGCAGAGAGACATCATTGTTGTCAGGTAGAGATAGTAGCCAGGAGAGAGAGCATTCACCAACTGTAATGCAGAGGCCATTGTTGTCAGCTAGGGACAACAGCCAGGAGAGAGAGCACTCACAAACTGCAATGCAGAGAGGTCATTGTTGTCAGCTAGGGATGACAACCACAATTTATTTTAGTTACTGACTATTTTTATTGCCACCTTGAGGCTATTTATAACCGTCTCTCTTAAGGTGACCATGTCTGGCCTGAAGTGCAATATTCTTTCCATATCACCAGGTACTATATCATGAACTATAGTGAGTCTCTTTCTACTTCCTTTCTAAAGGCCATATCACTCACATATATGATCTTGTAGCCTTGCATGGAAATTCACAATATTGGGACCCTATGATGGACAAGTTAGTACACATTTCATGGTTTTATATTACTCAGTGATTATATATTACCCTCTTGCTACCCCTTTTGGAACTTGCTAGAAAGCCGTATGATTCAAGGAGAATAACATCCACACAAAGTCCATAATTTGGAGAAAATATGGGTAGGTCCCAAAGTCTTGACCAATTCCAGTGTAACACAGTGAAAGGGCCTGTGCTGAATATGTCCTACAATTTACCAGTTTTTTTTCTTCAGATATCTATCAATATACAAGTGCTCACCATTAATTGAAAGAACTAAGCAATGGTCAGTTAACATCATGAAAGGATGGCAAAAACTCAATCAATCAGAACATACAGAGGCTATCTGTATCATTTCCAAGTCTGCACAACTTCCAACAAAGAAGTTTGACAAGGACAAACCACCTGTAGAAATACAATGTGAGGGACATGTAAAATTTGTAAGGCTAGTACCCTCATACCACCAGACAAGACAATAAACCGGTCACCATCCTCATTGCCAATAGAAGTCCCAAGGAACTGGGATATATCTGGCCGACGAGCCAGTCTTTATAGTATGTATGTGTCAGAAAATTTGGAATGGTATGGCAAGGCAACAAAACGCACAGTGATTTGGAAAACTCCAGATGATTGTAAAAAACATCTTTCCTATCCCTGTACCAATGGATGCGATACATTTTAACACGCGAGGTAAACGCCATTGGTTCCATCTCCATGGTCACAAGGCCCGTGGAACTGGTATGTAGAAGTTGCAGTGTTTGTTGATCGAAGTCGACCCATCGGTATTTATTCCACTTGAATGTAGTCAGTTTTTGGCTTCAATGTAGTCGACTCGACGTTACGTACATGAGATGGCTGTTCACTAGAATAGACATTCACATTTCCATGAACGGCAGTGAATGTGCTTTGGTCGATGCTGAACCCATTTGCGTTGGGAAAGAAGGCGCCATAGCATGATGATCGTGACTGAGAGCCTTCAAGTAAACAGTTTGGATTGGCGGGCGGTCGGTCGTTCACAGGTTTGCCAAACAACAAGCGATCCATGCTAAGGAAGTGGTTTATATAGCGCTGAGGATCTGAATGGTGTGTATTGGACGACACTGAGATGGCAGGCATCATGTTTCTCAGGCTGTAACATGACCTAGCAAAATGTGTTTTTATTTTTATTCTCTTGCTGCTGCACCATCCCAATCGCTTTTTTATATAACTTGCCGTTCAGCAAATCATCTCACAAAGATAAGTAAGAATGCGATGTTTTCTATAATATGTAACGAAATTTCATGGAATGCATTATTATTATTATAAGTTCCGCAGCTTGTTGAATGCCAGTGAGGACAAACCGGCATTCCGCAGCCCGCCTCGTGGAAAGATAGTCATTGAACTCAAGACGAAGTAACAAAGTTAGCCAGACTCCATATCATCCCATAGCATACGTGTTACAGGGACTCGTTCCGTAGGATTTGGACGGGAACAAGTGCCCAAGTACATTCAAGTTGCATATGAACTGTCAGTAACCTCAAAGTTAGATATCTGTATGCACTATAGCTCATCGTCCGGTCGTATTTTGCCCTCAAGGCCCCATGCGTCTCCCACAATAGGTACATATCCCAGCCGATAAGAACGCTTGTGCATTCGTTCCTTTATCTTCAACGATCATTATATTGGCGGCACGCAGATAATGGTGTAATATACCAGCTTTTGTACGCTTGTTGAAAGGCTGATAGAGATTCTTAGAATTGCCAACTAAAAAATGGACGAAACACGCACCTCCAACAATACAGGATAGCGAACTTTGCACCAGGGTAATGGACGAGCGATGTTATACAATGGCAGAGCATCTTGCCTTTCAACCGTTTTGATTTTTAGGGCGAACTCTGTAACCCATTCCTGCTCCGGCCCATCAACGTCAGCACCGTGCTGCGAGGTAGATAACTGTCTCACGATCCGTAACCAGCAATTTCTCCTGCTATAGGTCCTTCAGAAAAGAGATTCCTGACGTTCTCCTGATAAGGACGGGCGAAATAGCATTTAGTGGCACGATAAAAAGGAACCTTTTCGTTATCTGCGACCTCCATCCGAAAGAATCCTTCATAAGAGAGGCGAATGTCATTACGCTTCAACCCCGCACCAACATACCAAGTGGATTGGGGCCTTTACGGGACTATGGAAGACACTTCTTGTATAGCTCAACCGTGTCCAAGGAAGTGTGAGTTGCCCATAGCGCGGATAGAAATGGAAGATGAGCTTTGGGTGCTTGGTGGAATCGAATCGGCAACCGGCTCCGCGACTGTCCCAGTGAATGAAGCGAACCTATTGACCGTGAATCAAAAAAAGTGTCTTCGAAAAGATATGGACAAACCAAGGCCTTCTAGGTAGCAATCTGCCCGCATGTAGACTCGGTGTCGGTCTCGACATTCGAGGCCGCGGGTCTTGATATCTTAGCCTCGTCGGATATGATGTATTCTTCTTCCTGTCCTGGGGCTCAAGCATTTGTCTGAGCACTGTATGTAGCGAGAGGACCTTTTTGAGAAGGACCGGTAAGTGTCTTGGTAGTGTTTGTCTAATCATAGCAACGACTAAAATTTAACTTTAAATTCAAAAGCAACGACAGTAGAAAAACTCACCTCGACATTAATAACATAAGCCGCAGATCCATCATCCGGTACAAAAGCAAACTCTTGTTGAACACCTGCATCAAGGAAGAAAGAAGTTGTTTGACTACGTGCATTCGGGAAGTTTTTTCCGAATGACTATGGATTGGGTTGCAGGAATGAGACTAACACAAAAAAGGCTCAGTCATCAGAAGTGGAAACAAAGAGTCAAGAAGTGAGAAAACACACAGTCAATAACGAAAATCTTAGCACTACCTGCTGGTAACCCCGGCACGTCCAAGAATTGGACATGGTTCTGCGCCAACACCATCACCGGCTGATATCCACTGGGTAAATCAAGCTTTTGTACATCTACCCATGGGATAGCAGTAGAACTGGCGGATTTGAGGAGGGCCATGTCGAGTGAGAAAAGTTCACCATTCGAGTAGGCGTCTATTGGAAACAACGGTGAGTTATAGTTCTTCGAAAGGTATTCTGGTAAAGATGAGTGGGATTTGAGATTTGCTCAGGCGTATGTGAAATAATAGGCGTTCAACCTTCCCATTGTGCACAGCGTGTCGGAATGACGAGACGAAAAGACAAAAAAACTCACAAAACACATTTGTATCATGGTCCAAAATGGTGGCGAAGCTTAAAGGATCGAAAGTGCCCGTTAGCGGCGTTACGACCTGTTGGGTGGACCATGTGCTGGCAGTGACATCGTAAAAGTAAAAAGATGGGTTGGCAGTGTCCGTATTGAGAATGTAGTCGGCGTTTGTGAACTAGCGATGTCCACCTGCCGGAGAAATCAGTTAAGCGTTTCTTAAAAACGACAGAGAGTTTTAAAAAACTCAGTACCTGGGAGAGGTAACAGGTCGTGTTGACTGAGTTGGGTCGCCTGTGGTGTCGTTACAATACAAGTTGAGAAAAACAACCATCCACCTACGGCCGACCAGTAGCAGTAACGTCAATGATCCTAATAAGTGGATTCACTGTCAGCACTTTGCTGGCAAACATACAACGAGATAAATCAGGGAAAAGTTCCTCTTACCTGATGATGACCACGTATCCTGAGCCCCAGCGTAATAGTCCTTGCGGTTGAACCCAAATGCTAGCAAGCCCCAACGAATATCAAATGTAACACAACCAGGGCCCCTCGTGCTGGCGGCTAGTGCCGCCGCCGCTACGCTGTAGGCGTGGAGACCCGCAGAACATATCTGTGTTACTTTAAACGAAAAATAAGCCTGTAGGACAAAAAAAGAGAGTGAGGGTAAGAGAGTGAGATTGTGGGAAACAATTTTTGGCTGTATTTGTCAGCCAAACGTAGGGTTTTCAAAATAGAATTGCCATCATCATCAATTTCATCGCATCATCTTCTTTATTTTCACCGACTTCGTACTCGAGGGCTTTACCGGTGAGTAATCTACAGCACGAGGAATGATCGATGATCCATAGGAGCCTTAAATCGAAGGCGCAAGAAAAGCGAAGAAACAGACCTTCTCTTTAAGATTTTCGCCTCTGATGATATGGGTTATATAGCACACTGGGCATATTTCTTTTGAATCTCCTGCCTTTTAATCGAGGTACTGTCCAGATATCTGTAAGTTCCAATTCCTTTACTGGCTACTTACTCCTGTTTATTAGAGTACCGATCCATTCCAAAACCCTACTGTCAAGGTCAACTATTTCGGTGCTTGATATCCAAGTGGCAACTGCTCGTTTATCGAGGAAGATGCTCAGCACGGCCCCATTGAGGTAGGTCGTCCGCACGAGTCGAATTTCGGCTGTTAAGAACTGACATATTATTGTGCTCAAGTTCTCTATCTACTGGGGAAACATCCCCTGGCAGCCACGTCCCTGATAGCGCCAACCGTGGTTCGGACGCAGGCTGGAAGAGTTGAATTTAATCTTCATTTAACTCGACTGCGCATCCCATTGGAACTGCCGCCATGATGAAACGTAGCCCTGGAGGTTTGTCAAATGCGCACTAACCAAAACCTAATTTCTCTAACGGGTTCACTCTCTACACTCTCTCTTATTTCCCAGGTGTTGTTGATTCGCAACTTAAGGTGATATGATACGGTCAATGTCCGTGTCGTTGATGCATCAGTGCTTCCTTTGCGAGTCAGCGCTCATTTGTCTGCTACGTTGTATGGAGTCGCCGAAAAGGCTGCGGACCTAATCAAGGCTTCGCTGTAAATACTCTTCCTTTGCTCATGGACTATTTCAACACGGACATACATGCTTTCCGAACTATCGACCTTTCGTTTAAAGACTTTGTACGCTACATCTTTTTCATCTATGTTTGGTTCTTCAAACTGTAATCCACTTTATCCTTTTGTGTTGTAGTGAAGGAATGTGTTTGCTTCAAATCGGTTGGCCTGTCGTTTACAACGTCGTAATGTTCTATAGCTCGTTCCTTTGTTTCTATGATACTCAGCGGGTAAAACGCAGTTTTCTTTGGAACCGAAACTCTGAGCGTTCAGCTATGGCCTGGCCTAAGTACTATGTCTTCTGAATCAGGAGAATCAGGAGAAAGTTAAGCATATTCCACGGTCCACCTCTTTGTACCCTTGAGACTCAAATCGTTGTGTTTATATAAATGAAATATCGCGGCGGCAAGCCATGTGCAGCGATACGACTCCGATAATTGGAATAATCTTGAACGTGATTGGCATGGAAAGCTCAGGAGCTACTATTTGTGACTGAGGATGGGAGCCTCAGCTTCCATTAAACACGGCTTAAGGTCCTGTCGGAAGAATTTCAGGCTAGATATAAAAAGCGGTTGTGAAAAAAAAAAAGAGACGAACTTTGCAATCAGGGTTGTCACTGCCAGAGCAGTACCAATGACACAGGTGGCCGCAATCTTCTGAGAGTTGAATGATAGCATTCACTTCGCCATTTTTCCTAAGCTCAGGAAGTTCGACCCGGAACCAAACACTAGCGACAAAAGAGTTTCCGGTCGCTGTGTACGCGATGTTCCTTGCGTAGCTGGCGAAAACTTGGGATGCATCTTCCCATCTTTTACGGGCCTTGGCGCTAACCTTGTCGGCAGCGTTAGTGGGCATGACAAATTGCGTACCGGCCTTACACTGGTTTGAGTGGGCCGTTGCCTTCAGCACGGCAGATCCGAGTTCTCACAGGAAGTTACATAAATACCACAGGTTGCAATTCGTGATTGACACATCCCTAAGTCCAGTATGTTGGCAATGCTGCCTTCAGGCACCATTTGCCAGCCTGTGGAGATTCCATCATGATACCACACACAACCAGACTCCGATATGAAGCGTGCTGTAAAGTGATTATCCAGGTGATACATTACCCCTCTGAGTTTGTAAGTTGTGTGGTCTCCATTGACTGTAGTAATGACTATGCTCTCCAATAGGTTTGTCTGGTGTTGTGACACATCAAATGCAATAATAGCTGGTGTATCCTCAAAAACATGTTGTCGTACAACATGGGACTGGCAAACAGGGCAGCGTGATGCACATTCAATGATTTGATCATCAACAAATGCCTGTATGTTAGGACATTGACGTAAAACAGTTATTTGACAGCTAGAGGCAAGCAAGTCAGCCCTATGCTGTGGATGATCATTTGGGCATCTCACTGATGATGATGTGACAGGATGATTTGTAGCTAAAAAGTAGTCCAGAATAGATTGTATTCCAGTGTAACTGCCCCAAGCAAAAACTGCAGGGTCTGCTCTCTGCAAACGCTGCCGCATAAAGTCACGCACCTCCTCCAGGGTGTACACAGTACCTTGAGGTCTGATCTGTGAGAAGCTATCAGCAATCTGTCCTAAATATTCATTGTTGATGTCCCTGAATTGAACAGTTCGCACTATCATGTCATCTAGCCATATATTATATAGGACAGACATGACTGCATCAAATGCACAGCTATTGTTACTCCATTGTGATCCCCTGGGACTATTCACTGATATGTGGTGCTCTGATGTTATATTTGAACCTGGTTGACCTTGACTAGTCTGTGTGAAATGTTCCATTGTAATATTCAAATCTATTTTAAGTTTTTTCAATGCAGTCTCACTACTGACTTCAGGATTGAAATCTCCCAGTTTACGCTTTCTAAGAGTTGAAATAGACTGGGTGCCATCTGCAGGTACAAAGCGAGGCACTGTTTGCTTATTTAAGCGTGGAGCAGGCTTTGGTTTGTCAGAAGGCTCCATGATCTTCCAAGGAATGTCAGTACCTTCTGACAAGCAAAAGGGATCACTGCCCTTCCAACGTATGGCTTGATGAACCCTTGAAGGTACATATTTTTCTCCTTTTAGTAGACGAAAGGCTGATATAAGGTCATTTCTGCAATTACCTGCCACTGAAGATGGCAGTTTTGCATTATAGCGCAATGTGGTTATATCATCTAGCATCTCAAGCTCTCTAAACTCCTGCCTCAGAGCACCTGAAGCTCCTCCTGTAATTTTATGTGTGTCAAAACCTTGCAAGATCACCGTGCCTGCTGCTGATGTGCTTCTGGAGAGTGCAGTATAGTAAGATTGATGGCTCCTTGCACTGGAGAGATGAACAACATTGAACAACCTTGACTTCCCTTGGGAGGTATAATCTGTCATTGCAAAGTTTGGGAGTACCTCAACCTGACTCCTGGAAATATTAATAGTTGCATCATTTGGAAGAACACACTGGGTGTTTGTGATTGTTCTAGTCAATGGTACAACATTTTCAGGTAAGTTGTCTAACTGCACAGTTTGGGGTGGATTCACAAGTTTAACAAACAGTGTATCAAGCATACACTGACCCCTAGAACCCCTGGCTGTCTGCCAGTCATACACAATTGCATCTTGACCTTTGGTCATGCATAACTCTGTTGCACTGTTCAATCGAATGATCACAGGCAGTCCACGACAAAGTGACAGTTTTCCAGGAATATTCTTTGTATTACTACTTGGTGGCAAATCCCAGATAGTCTGCTGGAGGGCTTGTGAGAGCAAAGGGACATGGACCTTCTTTTTTCCCAAATTAGCAAATGTATTTTTCTTAGTAGATTTTTTTACCTGGCTGTCTATTGAACTAATTGTATCTTCAGAATAGAAATGTATCAGTTCTTGGCCAGTCTCAGCTGAAAACCTTTGTGAACCTAGGTCATTGATGACATCTTTTGGTAGATTCAGTGTTGTGATCACTGATACATTACGAAATTGTTTTTCATTTACAGATGACCGACCCTCAATCTCACTTGATATGCGAGAACGCAAGAATGCAATATCATCGGGGGTACATGCTTTGTAGCGCATATTGCTCAATGCATCACGCAGTCTTTCATCATCAGGTGTCTGGGTCTTTTGACGCATATTTTGACGCAGAATAACAACAGTGGTGATTTGATGCCAGAGGGCCTTACCAATGGCAGATTCTTGACTCTGAAGGCTCTGTGGATTTGAACCTACAGTCCTGCTGTACAATGAAGCATGCTCTTGTCCAATTGCAGGAGGAAGTTGTGCAAAATCACCTGCAAAAATCATGTTTAGTCCTCCAAAAGGATCTTCAGTGTTGTTCATTACCCGTGCAAGTTTTTCACTAATTCTGTAAATGTCCTTACAAGACAACATTGAAACTTCATCCATAAAAATATAGTCAACCCCTTGTAATCTTTGTTTTACTTCTGCAAGTTGCAAGTTTGATGACTTAACAGAAGCAAAATCATTTATGCCAAACATATAGTGGTAAGTGGAACCACCAAGCAATGCAGCAGCACTACCAGTTGGAGCTACAATAATAAAACGATGAGACTCCTTCTTCTGCTTAAAAAAATCCATCAGTGCCTTTAACACTTGAGATTTGCCTGTTCCACCCATTCCACCAATGTGCATCTTCAATTTTTCTGAAGTTGGTCGGCATGAGTGGTTGGCAACTATGCAAAATGCACGCTCCTGGTCAGCATTCAGATGGAATGTCTTAACTACAGAGTTCATTTCACTTTTCCAGTCCAGATTGACACACCTTTTTTCCAGGTAATCAATGTCAACAACTTTGACACCCTGAAATAATTGTTTGCCACATGATGAAGGATCATTGCCAGGTCTACTATCCTGGTAGCTTTGCAACCGCCTCTCAAGAATATCTCGCCTTTTTGATGTAACCACCTCTTTCCACTTGCTTCCAATGTGTATGCCTGAAACAGGTTTGCAAGAAGTTGAGTCACAATTGTCTGGGAGTGTCTCTGGTTGACAAGCAGTCCAACCAAGCCTAGTCATGATATGTTTGATTACAGATATTGATTTTAATTGCTGCTGAAATCTTTGACTTTGCTGAGTATCAATGTCAATATCAGCAGTAGGCACATCATTATCTAATATTTCATCCAATTTATCAAATTCAGCTGACTGATTTATTTCATGAGTATCAAGGTCATCATCCATCCAACCTGGTACAGCAGCAGCCCCCTTCTTCAATTCAGACAGGAAGTCATCTCTCTGATCAAGACACTCATATCGAATATTGAAGTTTTTCATTATCTGATCCTGACGATTGGTAAATATATGAGCAATGAAAGCATCATCCCAAGAGGCATCTTTGGGTTTGAGAGTAGACCCAGATCGCCAGGGTTTGAATAATGTCAACATGGTCATGCAATAAAACTCTCGGTCACCTTGGTCACGACGAGGAAGTGTCTGTCCTACAAAATTGGGTACAAGTGGAGAGGAAAGACGTTTCAAGCCATGAGTAGCAAACAGTGGATGCTGCACTGTGAAACGCAGCATGCCCTTGGTTGTAGCATCCTGATTAAGTTTGGAAACATTAGGTTTTAGCTCATCACCATCATCATCAGTGAGTTCATCCTGTATGATGTCATATTCCTCATAATTAGCTTCCTCTGCCACTTCATCATCCAAAAGATCCATCTGTGCAGTTTGTTTTTTACTTTTAGTTGGAAGCTTACCACGTCTGTAGGTTGATATCCAGTCATAGAGTGATACTTCTTCTAGTTCTTTAGGCCGGTGAATGTAGTCATGTACATTTGAAATTCCAATAAATCTTCCATTTTGCTTTAGTATGGCAACCTTTTGGGGGTGTTCACCAGTAAGATCTTCATCCCATGCCTTTCTAACCTCCTGGACAAAAGATAGCCAATAAAATGGCACAAACATGTGACTAGCATAGTGATCAGGATTGCCAAGTAGGTACAGACATATCATTGGTGAACCTAGTTCCAGCTTGGCACTCATTGTGTTTACCATTTTTGTCATCAGCTTCCTGGCCTTTACATGTTGACTCTCACAACCACCTAGCATCTCTGAATTCTTCTGGAATACAGACCGGATGGAGTCAAAAGCTACATGTGTCTTCAAGCTCATTTTTGTAATATAGTCTGAGACATATAACAGAGTTCCTTTGATTGCAGTTCCAGACCTGAGGCTTGTAACATCAGTGTTGCAGCGGAACAGATAAGAAACAACTGATGAGAAATTGTTGATCCAAGGTTCTAATTTTTTCAAGTTGAGTGCCCCTGTAACAGGGTCAATCTGAGTCTCAGTAAAGGTATCCCGAGGAAAGCGTGATTTACATTTACCCCACTTGTTATCCAGGCATCCTTTATAGGACTTCGCTTTATTTTGAGTGCCATTCTTATTGATGTTGGTACTACAGGTATGTATATTGGACTTTGATACCACATCATCAACCTTACAGGCAAATTCATCCCGCCAGATCTTTAGCTTGTGGCATGTTTGACAACAGTCACAATCAGGTATAGTACATGGAGCAGGTGGAGGTTCTGGCAACATCTCAGTTGGATCAAGATACATGTCAGACTGCATAGCCTGAAATACAGTAGATAACACTTCAGCTTGTGTACCCATCAAAAATTCCCCTTGGTGAGCATTTTCAAGGTATTGTACTATCCGCTGCTGGAAGTCAGAAGTGGGGTCTGTTATACGATCTCTTATTTCATCTGGAGTTAGTCCACCTTTGATCCAGAGCAAAAGATGAATGTGAAGTGTAAGGCGACCTTGCTGTTCAACAGTGCCATAGTATGCAGAAGTCTCTCCATACAGACCAGGATAGTCTGAGTCTACACCTAGTACATGTTTTATAAACTGCTCAACCATAAAATGAAAAAATCGAGCACAGGCTACAGGATTACTGGCAATAAGTCTATACCGTTCTTCTGGAGCTCTGATACTGGGCTTGAATATTACATCTTGATCAGCATAGTACAAGGCAATGGGATTCTTAACATCTGCAGGTGAAAGTGTGATGTACCATAGTGGGGCACCTTCATGTGCTATCAATGACCAAATTTCATTCCTCATATACTTCTTGCTAGTGACTGAACCAGAGACTTTCCCACCTATGTGGTCCAAATCTCGAATCACTTGGAAACAATTCTTTTCTTCTTGAGTAGATGGTTTTACCAGTTCCCCTTTTGACATCTTGTCAGCCATCAATGAAAGTACCTGCTGATCAAGCATGAGAAGGCGGTGTGCTATGTCATCAAATTTCTTAGTTTCAGCCAACAGAAATCCACCTGTGGTACTGGCCTTTATCTGTTCATGACTGAAGGCTACAAAAGGAAAGCCAGGGTCTCGCTGGAAGCGCTTGTCATGGTACATAAGGAGATGCCTCTTGTGCTCTTTATCAGACAGTGATGTAGTCCCAATCCCTCCATGACCATAAGGGAAGAGCCAAGGAAAGAGTTGTGGGTATAATCCTGGATTGTTATAAATTGATTCAGCATGTGGACTACGACCAATTGCAAGGGCCTTTCCCTTATTTGACCAGTGCTGAAGAGCAAGTGCCTTTTGTGCATCAACTGTTTTTGTGTCTAATTGTGCACCTGTCAAGCCATGGACAATAAATGGACACTCTCCTGTTGCAACACCATCATTGACTTCATTATCAAATGTACTTGTACCCTCAGGAACCTTGTTGGAGACCTCACAGCGATATTCCACAGACACAGGAGGGGTATCCTCTGGATAGCTACTGAGATTTTCATATGATATATCTAAGTCCTTGTAATCAACATGGTTTAGCTTCAGCCATTTGAGTGCTCTTGCCACATGGTTTCTCCTGACTAAAAGTGGTATACGTGACAGGTCCTGTTCAGTAGGTTTTGAAGGTCCTGTGAATAAAATGGCAAGGACATCATCCATCTCTTCAACTGGAGGAGGCAGGATATGATATACCTTTGGAAGAGGTGATTCAAAGGCAATTACATGAGCAACCATTTTTTTTAGGCCACTAGAAGCTACCTTGACAAAACAACAATTGTGATGGATACGAGCAACAAGAAGTCTTTCTACATAATTAAGGTCAGATAGCACATTAGGCACCTCACCAAGCCAAAGGTTATTAGCCAAAGCAAGGCGTGGCACTTTTCCTTTCCTGATGGTTTTGCGGCAATTGTCACAGACTTTATCACACCGGTAGTCAAGGACAGGACCCTTGAACTCTGAAATTGCTTGAGAAACAAATTTGTGTTCAATTCGAGTTACACCTGGAACTGTTAATATACCAAGCATTTTTTTGACAGCTTTGAGACGACTAAGTTGAGAAACAGGCACCAATTCACCACACACAGCACATCCAGATTCCTCAAGAGATGATGGTTTTGTTTCTTTGCACCATTCTCTAATGATAGTTTCACCCAATTCTTTTGTTAATGACAAAGGTGGAAAATCAGAAGGCAGGGCAACACCTTGAGGCAGGGCAAAAGCCTGTTTGGCACTGGCTTTGGGTTTAGCATGGGCTTTAGGTTTATAGCATTTTGAGTTGCGCTTTTTATCATTTCGCTCAGTCTTCTCACACTCAGTGAGATTTGCAAATGCCTTTGCAGCAGATAATTTTTTTATTAGGGAAGGAGATAGTTGAGCTTCTAGAACAGATGTATAAAGGTTACAATTTATACAGTTATGACCCTCAAATATTTTTACAAGCTCATCTTTAGTGAGATGCCAATGTGAACTGAGTGGGATTTTATGTATTTGAGCAATCTTTTGTACCATTTTCTTAGAAATATGGGGTACAATATTAGTGAGGGACAAGTCAGCATACACAAATCCCTGCTCTAAAGGGTAAGCCAGGCAACCTACATCATCTACATGATCTACATAACGAAACACATGATCAGGGGTCAGCTGACCACCACCTTGCTTAATGAAGGATGAGACAGTCATATTAGGAAACAAATATGGCCTTCCCCCACCAGTAGGCACTGAAACATTATGACCATCCAACTTGGATGAAAGTATTAAAGGTCTGTTGCAAGAATGTAATGACATACAGGAATGTTCCAAAATTGAAGGCTTTAAGTTGGTAAGTGCAGATAAAAGTATACGCATTGAATTACTTGCTAAAACCAGCACTGTGATTCCATATACAAGTTGGTACCCACTACAGTAAGTA
>MU130016.1:138803-233692 GCA_015039465.1 Phlegmacium glaucopus | reverse complement strand
TAGCCGATCCTTACTTCACCACACCTACAAGACGAGTTTTGTCTATACTACTCGTTGAAACGTCCAGAACTACCGTCGCCGTTATTCAAACGTACGTTAATACAACCAAGGCTGCGTCAGGGTCCTAACTTACTGTCTAAATTACCAGTATGAAGGTGATCACTTAACTACTACAGGGGTCCTCCCAGGCCATAGTAGGAGCCTCTCCGATCCTAATCATCCCAGGCGTAAAAACTAGGACCTCTCCTTTAGTCTGCATTCCCTACCTCAATAAGGATGAGGTTTCAATCCTAAACGGAGGTAACGTAAGTACTCCAGTTATGGCGCTGTTTCCCTTCCCTTGAGAACGTATTCGTGTAGACTACATCAAAAAATCGTGGTTCCGACCCATATTCTACGCGTACATGAAAAGTCCCGACGTAGAATACAACTTCAATCATGGAAATGTAAAGTAATTCCTCTTATGTAATGTGCTCCTAAGTTGTACCTATTTACATTTGCGGTTGTACGGCCCACCCCATCAGCATCCACATCTACAGTGTTACCGGAAACGTGATCCTTAGTTGTGACAATTCCCCCAGTAGGTTAACTTGGGTCTACGACCGGCAGGTGATAGGACGACAGCTACAAAGAACCGGCCAAAAACGAGTACAACTAATCTACCCGGTCCGGCGAAGTATGACGAGTAGGATGAGCAACACCCACTAGGGTACCTTTACAGTCGCCACAGAAGCTCGTCTCGCCGTGAAACTTCTCTCCTTAGCGGACTTTTCTTTCATTCGTTACATTACTATATCTCTTAGTCTTTTGTATGACCGCAAGAACAATGAGTTGTGGAGTATTAACAGTCACAGCAGGGACTGGAAGAGGAAGAGGAAAGGGAAGAGAAAAGGGAAGAGGACGAAGAAGAAGAACACAAAAACGAAATTTCAGCTTGAACTCAGGAACCTTCGATAACGAACTTAACTTAACGGCTCCTGTACTAGACGAAAGGTCAATCTTCGTGTATTAAAGTCATTTCCAACGAGTCGGAGATCAGAGTTATCTCGCGAGCGGGTTAGGAACCGTATCACTCAGACTATCATGTAAAAACAGAAAGCGTAGGAACGAACCGCTCTACTGGGTACATATACTAGACCTTCGCGACTGTCAAGTAAACACTAGGAGGCTCGACTACGGAACTACCGCCTGGTAAGTGATAGCGATTAGTACCACGGTAGCCCCACTGCCTACCGAGACAGGTACGAACCGGCGCTGAACAAGCTGAGAACCTATAACTGTAGACGTAGAACAGCCGTCAGAAGATCTTCGGTCTCCTGGAGTTTTCCCATAACTCTCCCAGCGGCATATCTTTCTAATCTGGTTGATGAACTTTGTGACATGTGGGTCAAAGCAGGCGGAGTAAGTTTAATCTGTCCATTTTTACCACCATGCTAATGACCATGGTTGCGAAGCCCATGTCGATGGCTCAGACTAGTACTATAGCAATGGACCTTGACCCTGGCTCAGGCCATCAAACACCGTCATCATCGACATTGGCGGCTCAACCTAGTACTAGGGCAACCCCAATGGACCCTGGCTCAGGCCATCAAACACCTCCATCGTCACCGACTGTGCCCTTATCGTCACCACAGCCCTCAATATTTATAGGTACTAGTAGTACATCTAGTGATGTGCCGGGCCCGGCTCAAAGCCGGAAGCCAGGCCAAGCCAAGCCCTTTTAGGCCGGGCCAGGCTGGGCCATAAGTGACGGCCCAGGAATGGCTTTGGCCTGGCCCAGGATAGCTCAAAGCCAAAGCCAGCGGCTCAGGCCGTGGCTTTAGCACCAGAAATATTGGCCCTTTTGCTGTTAATGCTAATGTACCATACTCCTACCCTTATCCTTACTATACGCACCCCTCGTATCCTACAGGTTAAATGACGACAACTTATGCCCTTTCATGTACTATACTATATTATTGAATCCTTAGCTAAACATTCTACATATCACCTTTATATCTCTTCTGTACATATTTCAACACACATAGTGTCTCATATGCCATACCTACATCAATTATAGTACTTGATTTTCGTGGATGACCTTCATCTTGCAAACGGAAACCAAATGAAAACGGAAACGACACAAATGCCGTGCGGGGATTGAAATGGCAATGTGACATGTCATGACGAACCGTTTGAATCTCCTTGATTTTGGGGCTCTCAGACGCGGAATTGCTCCGCTGGTCTTCACCTTTACCCTTTCCAAAATAAAATTTGAAATATCAGTATATTATATGTCTGAGTACCTACAGACCAAATTTTGAGGTGAGAGAGCAGCTATCCATGGCAGACCATCCAAAATATTATTTTTTTGAATCTACATGACCTTGATAGTAGAATTACTGTCAAAAGCCGTGGCCTGGGCCGGGCCAAGCCAAGGCCGAGCCGGCTTTGGGGGCTTTGGCTTGGCCCAGGTTTTCGTGAGGCCGGAGCCGGCTGAAGCCAGGCCAAAGCCGCGGCTTTTGGGCCAAGCCGGGCCGGAACATCACTAAGTACATCAGCACATTCAGCTCCGTCACTAACAGGTGAAAATATGGTTGGAGTAACGATGGGAGACTCCGGAGACACAGGTCCAGGTCTACGAAGTCGCAATGGAGGTTTGGCTCATGGAGGTGTAATAAGCAAGGGTTTGGTGGCAGGCGTAAAACCAAACACAGGGCTGCATGTGATTAATCAATTGTTTTGAGGTTTACATGATGGGCTAGCTGCTAACTTATTGATTTTTATCGCTAGGTGCTCACCAAAGATGAACTTAGAGGATGGATCCAGAGCAGGAGTATAGTTATTGCCTTGGGCAACAAGCAGAAATCAAAAGACGGTAAGTAGCCCCATTAATAATATTGAATCACAATCTGATTTTCTTCCCCAATTGAATTTATGCAGATTTGATCAAGTTCATAAGGAATGCCCCGCCAGACCAACAACCTACGGAAGACCAAGTTGACGCTATCATTGCAGAGGTACGATGCGTTCATCACTATACGGAAGTACACATTAACAGGTTTACACCAGCGCAAGGCTAGAAAGGCGGCACAGAAGGCTGGTAACTCGAAGGTCGTCAACGTCGCGGATGGCGGTCCTGGTCATCCAAGTTGACCACGACTGCTTTGGCTATTCCTTAACATCCCTTGGCCACAAAGTCCATATCCTGGAGGCCCCGCAGTCTTAATTTTGAATCCTGATTATTGGTAGCCGTTGCCCCTGCACCTAGATTTATATTTTATGTTGATAATCAAATGACTTTTGAATAGTGATGGGCAGGGGTTTGAGAAACCCCTGGGGTACAAGGGTAAGGGTAAGGAGGGTCAGGGTCAGGGTACAGATTTTTTGACCCTTGAAAAACCCTTACCCTTCTGGAGGGGTCAGGGTATTTTTGGGAATTTTTATTTCTCTGATATCAGAGTGATCTAACTGTTGTGTATCTATAAAATTGACTTTAAATCAGAGAAAAAGCAATCTAAAGAGGCCTCACTGCTTTCACAACAATCAGTAGCTTAAAATACTAGTCAAACCCTCTCTATTTCATTTAAAATCTATTGCTAAACACCTTTAACACCCTGAACATGTTTTAAATAATAGCTACTTTGAAGGCTCCTTTGGATTACAAAGCTTGAGGAAGGATTTGGACCAAACCCTTGCACTAAACCCTGCTGGGGTTTCTTACCCTCCAACCCCTCAGAAACCCTTACCCTTACCCTCCAAAACCCTTACCCTCAGCCAAGGGTAAGGGTTTTTGGAGGGTAAGGGTAAGGGTCAGCCTAATTCCACCCCGGGGTTACCCTTGACCATCACTACTTTTGAACAACTTTTAAACAACTTTTAAATGACTTTTAAATGACTTTAAATGACTATTAAATGACTATTAAATGACTTTTAAACGACTATTAAATGACTGAAATGTTACGTGTCTTGACCATTACCTGACTACAAGTCAATGGAGCACGACTACATGCTGACGTTGACCATTGGACTACTTGTGACTATTATATGATGTTTGGTGTACATTTACATGACTATACATTCCAAATTGTATGAGGTGGTGATTGACTATTGATTGACTTACATTGTCAAGTACTAGTCAAAAATTTTGTAATTTAGTCAGAGTTTAGTAAAGCAACATGACTTCGCACGACTCCGTGTGACGTTGACCTGACTTTGACCTGACATTCGTTTTTCCTGAGCGTTAGGTGTTACGAAATAATCAACTGTATGTTCTGATTATCCGCAATGGTCCCAAAACTGCGACTCCTAGTCTCTCGTAGACAGCTTCGATATATGTGATGTGACATGAGTTATGGATCACGATATATGAAGTCTGTTGTTTACCGCGCCCCCAAACCCGTGCTAGAAAATGTTTATGTAATCTTCGGACTTCGAAATCATCTTCATCTCCTCTGAACGCGATAATTGAAGGGTTTTTTCAGCCGTTTTAGAGAGAAAGTATTTATATTATCCTTAAATGTATTATATATATAGTTAGGAGTATCTGATGCGATGTGGATGCTTTCGCGAAATTTAGGTGCATGTCAAGTTGAGCTCCAAATCACGTGCACCACTTTTGGTCTCATTTCCTACCGACGAGGAAGTCACATAAACACCCATCCTCTGAGCCCCAAATTTTAATTTATATGATGCCTAAGCTAAATAAAACAACTTTCATCCTAAAAAGTAGCAAAAGACCTCTGTCGTCGCGTGAGCTCGACGCGACGATAATTCAAAGTCCGAAGATTACATAATGATTTTCTAGCACGGGTTTGGGGGCGCGGTAAAAACAGGACTATGCGACTCCCCATCATCCATCTTCCATCAATCGCCCGCCACTCAAGAAATTAGAATTGTTATTCTTAGAACATGCTATTACTAAACCAATCTTTTCTCCTCAGTTACGCTCCGAGCGGCGAGAACCTGGCGTTTTATTTCAACTAGTAATTCACATACAAAACTTCGATTTCGCTGAATACTTGGGCTGAGACAGTCCGGGATGATCATATCAGCAATATGCGAGTTCGCTGACATGACTCTTGTCAACGCTGACAAATTATATCTAGATGCTTTTCTACCTTTTAATGGATCCATGACCTCCAAAATTTGATCCTCGCCACTCATCCCCCCCTCTCGCTACGAGTCACACCCATGCATGACAGTAATGTCGATTCTTGCAAGGGACATACAGGATTCAAAGGATCCAATCTCTCGATACCTCATCCTTGCGAACCACGTATGTCATTCAAAGAATCCAATAATTCGATATCCGAGGTCTCTTATCTATACATGGCGGCTAGAAGAAAGTGTAATCAAGCCCAATATGCATTTTATTATCGCATATGATGTCCTTCATATTTTCGGGCTGATACTCCTTTCTGCCATAATATGCACCGCTTGGTTTTCTTCCTCCATTCGACGATCAACTGGCTGGTATTCGTTCAATTTTGCATGGGTCTTGTCATGCATCGGCTACCTCCTTATCCTTGGCCACCAAACGGGTCCCTTACCGGGTCATATTCACTGCCTGTTTCAAGCCATGCTAATAAATTCACTTCCCGCCTTGTTCGTTTGACTTTTTGGCTATGAACTTTGCATGACTGAAATTCGCACACAGAAACTCACTTGCCTTTGTGTCGTTTATACTAGAGGTGAGTACAACCCCCCAAAAAGTCTGGATGAATTATACTGATTCCTGCAACTAAGATCTTTCTCACGACATCCGGTCTATCTACCATCTTTCGAACCACAATGATAATCGTGAATGATCTGTTCTCGTTTGAGTATTCTGCTGGTCTCTGATCGACTGGCAGTTTTATTTCGTACCATATGGTGTCTTCACTGGTATCCTTATTGAAGTTCTAAGTGTGAGTATGAAACCTTCATAAATATTGTGGATCTTAACTCCTCTTCCTAGTTTGGCCTCCTCCATCCAACGGCTATTCTGAGGGAACCCAATGGATATTTTTGTTATTTGACGATCTGGTTACCGTGCGTCTCGTCGTTGTGAAAAGTCTCATTTTATCCATTACTGGATTTCACAGTGGACGTATCACAGCGGCTATTGTCATTTGTTCCCTGGTTGCAGGCCTAATCTTGGGAGGTGAGGTGGTACCTTATAGTACCGATTTATTTTGCCGATCACTTGCCAATAGTTGATTGATATATATTCATTGCATTGACTAGTGCGCATCATCCTCAGATGTCGCAACCATTGGAGCGCATGCAACACACTTCTGATTCGTAACAATACTTCATTCAGCCTCATTCTTCGTCTCGGCGTCGTTGGTCTCTGTTCGATTCTGTCAATTGGGTTGTTTTCAAGCTTAAATAATCAAACTGTCCCGGCGGATTAATTTATTATATTGACAGGTTGGCAATAGTGGATGAAATGTTGAACCGGGTCAATCTTCTTGCGTTTTCTTTGGCCGCGCGTAAGTAAGCGTCTGTTTGAATTCAAAATAATGTACTCAGGTACCACTTTTTTTACAGTCCCTGTGGCGGTAGGAATAGTTTTTGCCAGCCAAGGCGTGAGTATTTCACCTGCACGCTCTTCTTGACATGCTACGAGTATGGATGTTTTGGCGCACACCTCTTCCTACCCCCACTACTGCAACAGTCTGAGTCGATGACTATCACAGACTCTACCTTAGAATGCTGTATACGGCCTAATTTACCAGCATTCCATAAATAGTGACATGTTTTCGCAGTCGTATTCCAGACCTAGCTTCGAATGACCGCATATTTACAAAGGTACCGAGTGTCGTGGTACCTACATTGACACAGATGGATCTGGGTATCATCTTTCAAATTATATTTATTCTCCTGTGAAGGGGTTGAGCCTGCAAATTGGCATGCGATAATAAAGACTAAATTACAACACAAGTGGAAGATAACATTCTGAATAGAACCGTTTATTTTTTGCTGCACACCTTCAAGCACCCGCAACGGCAAACACACTCGGGCCCCAGCTCCTCGATTGTTGGAATATATGCTTGTGTATGTAACCAGTTGGTTCTTGGACCGCTATTCTGACGATTGCATTACGAATGACTGGCATGGTTATTTGCATTGGAGATTCCTCTTGTCTGAAAATGATAGTCCCCTGGCAGTCAGTGGCAAGTCGTGCAGGCGCTCTAATAGCTACATCAGTCATCACAATATTAACTCTAGATAGCGAAAAATCATACACCTTCTGTTATCATATATGTCCTGAGGTTGCCTCAACGTCTTGTCCTGGAGAACCAGATCACTGGGCATACTCTGGTATTTGATGAAGAGTTTCCTTCCTTCACTGAGCCGAACGAAATGTTGATATATGTGCGTTGTACGACTTTTCCTCGGTAGTCCAAGCGTGTCATAGAGTTTCAGTTTGTCCACTAGATCACATTCTATTTACCGAATTCTTGGTTCAAGGTTGGGGTATAAGGTAGGTGAGTGGCTCAGTCCGAAAATGTTTGCTGTCATCATGCAATGGATGTGATGCCGTTACGTCAATTTAGAGATTTATGTGCTGATTATTCGCGTCGTCCCGGCTTCGACTGCCATCATCCGTCTTCCATCAATCGCTCGCAGCTCAACAAATTAGTGTTGTTATTCTTGGAATACGCTCAACCGATGTTTTTTCCCCTCAGTAACGCTCCGAGAACCTGGTGTTTTACTATTTCAACTAGTAATTCACATTCAAAACTTCGATTTCGCTGAATACTTGGGCTGAGACAGTCCGGGATGATCATATCAGCGATTTGCGAGTTCGCTGACATGATATCAACCGTACTCTTGTCAACGCTGATATATCATATCTAGATGCTTTCCTACCTTTTAATGGATCCATGACCTCCAAAATTTGATCCTCACCACTTATCCCCCCTCTTGCTACGAGTTACACCCATGCCTGACAGTCATTTCAATTCTTGCAAGGGAAATACGGGATTCAAAGGATCCAATCACTCGATATCTCATCGTTGCGAAGCACGTATGTCATTCAACGAATCCAATAATTCGATATCTGACGTCTCTTATCTATACATGGCGGGTAGAAGAAAGTGTAATCAAGCCCAATAATATTCGTCTTATTATCGCATATGATGTCCTTCATATTTTCGGGCTAATGTTCATTTTGGCCATTTTACTCACTGCCTGGTTTTCTTCCTCCATTCGACGATCAACTGGCTGGTATTCGCTCAATTGTGCATGGGTCTTGTCATGCATCGGCTACCTCCTTATCCTTGGCCACCAAACGGGTCCCTTACCGGGTCATATTCACTGCCTGTTTCAAGCCATGCTAATAAATTCACTTCCCGCCTTGTTCGTTTGACTTTTTGCTGTGAACTTTGCAGGACTGAAATTGCACACAGAAACGCACTTACCTTTGTGACATTTATGCTAGAGGTGAGTACAACTCCCCAAAATGCCAGGATAAATTATATTGATTCCTGCAACTAAGATCTTGCTCACGATATCTGGTCTATCTACCATTTTTCGAACCACAATGATAATCGTGAATGATCTGTTCTCGTTTGAGTAGTCTGCTGATCTCTGATCGACTGGCAGTTTTATTTCGTACCATATGGTGTCTTCACTGGTATCCTTATTGAAAATTTAATTGTGAGCAAGAAAGCTTCATAAATATTGCGGAACTTAACTTTTCTTCCTAGCTCGGCATCCTCCATCCAACGGCTGTTCTGAGGGAACCCCATGGATATTTTTGTTATTTTGCGATCTGGTTACCGTGCGTCTCGCCGTTGTGAAAAGTCTCATTTTATCCATTACTGGATTTCACAGTGTACGTATCACATCGGCTATTGTCATTTGTTCCTTGATTGCATGCCTAATCTTGGGAGGTGAGATAGTACCGACTTTTTTGCCGATCGCTTGCCAATAGTTGATTGATATATATTCATTGCATTGACTAGTTCGCATCATCCTCAAATGTCGCAACCATTGGAAGGCATGCAACACATTTCTGATTCGTGGCAATACTTCGTTCGGCTTCATTCTTCGTTTCGGCGTCGTTGGTCTTTGTTTCATTCTGTCAATTGGGTTGTTTTCAAGCTTAAATAATCAAAGTATCCCGGCGGATTAATTTATTATATTGACAGGTTGGCAATAGTGAGTGAAATATTGAACTGGGTCAATGTTGTTTCGCTTTCTTTGGCCGCGTGTGAGTAAGGGTCTGTTTAGATTCAAAATAATGTACTCAGGGATCACTTTTTTTACAGTCCCTGTGGTCGTAGGAATAATGTTTGGCAGCCAAGACGTGAGTACTTCACTTGCAGTCTGTTCTTCAAAACCTTCCCATCAAGTTCCAAAATTGTGCTCATTTTGACGCAGGACATGCTACGAGTATGGATGTTTTGGCGCAAACCTCTTCCTACCCTCACTACTGCAACAGTCTGAGTCGATGGCTATCACAAACTCAACCTTAAAATACTGTATGTGGCCCAATTTACCAACATTCGATTAGTAGTGACATGTTTTCGCAATCGCATTCCAGCTCTAACTTCAAGGACCGCGGCGATGTATTTATAACTGTACAGAGTGTCATATGGTATCCATACAGACTTGTGGGTGAGGGCCATTGCTCTGCATGGCATATACGAGTCCCTTCAAATCAAATTATACTGGTATTTTTATAGCGTCTTCGTGAGCGTTGAGTTTCTTAAAGACGCCAGGGATTGACATACAAAACAGTGAGTAAATTGTTTTCGCGCGGCAAACAAGGCCATCAACATCAACACGTGCAATCACGGAAGTTACCGGCAAGTCTTGCTTGAAAGCTGCATCCGCTTATAAGGACGAGCCTCTAAAGGGAACTCGTAATGACCTCCTGCTATCTTCCATTTTAAAAATAAAATATTGTAACCAATGAGATTATTCTCCTGTCAAGGGGTTGAGCATGCGATATTATTGAAAGATTAAATTACAATGCAAGTGGCAGATTACATTTTGAGTAGAACAAGTTTATACCACGTCTATTAGAATTCTTGGTTAGGGTATTAGACAGGTGCAGTGATGACATGCTATGAGTGGCCGATGTCAGTGACAAAAATCGAGTACCCAATGTGGTATGTTGTATAAAATACTTTGTTCTTTGTACCGGTTTGTTTTGTTCGCATCGTCGGAATGCCAATTTACAAGGAACAAAATCGACCGATAACCGAACGACTTCATCGGTTTTCAATTGAGTTTTCTCGGTGGTTCACTGATGGGGGTTATCTTTTATCCTTCGACCGGAGTTCTGGCGTCATTACGTATTGCATAAAGATGGGAATGAGTGAGGTGATGAGGACCAGGTGATGGACAAGTTATCTTGCTGCGAATAACTTGGGGACTCCGACGCTGGCTCCCTTCTTGATTGATCAAAACTTTTCAAATTAGAAATCTCCGCCGATCAAGGCTGAGCGCTGAGCGTTCAAACGTTCAGAAACCGGCAGGACCGAAACCTTGTTCACTCATGTGATCGTTCGCGTCCCAACCCAACATTATATCTATCTATATCTCTATGGGGCCGAAACGGTTATGTATATTACGAGGGGAAGTTGATTGTGTAAACAATGAGTGATCTGACATGTGAGCTAATATTCGGTAGTCGCTATTTTGGGCAAAAAACCCAAAGGGGCTTTTTTGGTTGAAACGATGGCCCTGACCTATGAAAAGGAGGTCTAAGATGAGCTGTGTGGGAGGGAGGGCCCGAGCAGCAGGGATATCTAAGACTAACTCAAGTAAGGTCGAGAACGAATCGCGTCGAGTCAGGAAAGTTTTTGGACAGACAAAGCGGGGAAATTTTATCTTATTTGGAAGTGACGAGACATGCTGCGAGATAAGGGAGCGGAGGGTGGGAGAAAGAAATAAGGAGCTGCTCGAATGTCGAGCAGGGAGAACTGAGTTTGAGGTTGTAGTGGTGACAGCCAAGAAAGGATGCTGTCACGTTACAACCTAAAACGACGCATAGACAGCCTCGCCAGCCAGTCGTCACATGATCAGTGAAGAACGACGTTCACCATAACGCCTGGTACCTGTTACGGTTACCATACTGGAAGCCCTCCACTATCAAAAATTTCGGACTCCGAAACAATGCCGGTCCCTGAGCTGCCATTTCTCGTCGCATGTGACTCCCCTTTACCTCTAACATAGCGAAGAATAATATATGATTTATTCATTATATCCTAGCAATGGAAGAACATACTCAGGAAGAGTCAGAAATATCTGTTAACACATCAGCTATACAAGAAACACCACAAACACCAACCCAAAACCCCCTAGAAGTTGGGTATAATGACATACATACACCCGCTTTTCAACCTTGCTATCCCATCCCATTCATAGTACAAATGACTCCAGCATGCTCGCACAGAAGAAGAGCAAGCGCGAGCATGTAAAATTTAAAATTAATGTTTGTTGATCGCTTGATGCGTAGCTCATGTAAAGCCGTCCACCGGCAACCTTTCGGAGAATGAACATTTTGGGCTTCCAGTATCGCAACCGTAACAGGTGTAAGGCTAGACAATATTCTATGGTCACACTCGATTCTCGTGTTCTCTTAGAATGAAACATTTGATATCCATATATATTTGCATTCATGATTCCCTGAAACTACAGTGCCTTGCATATGAAACTGCCAACCGGATTTCTTGAACATGCTGACCAATGTGATGAGACCTGGCGGCTCTCGGCTTGGAGAAGTTGAATGTTCGTCCTTGCATCTGCGATGCCCATTCCACCCTCATTTGGGCTCTGTCAAATTCATTTGATGCTAGCATGAGAAGATCACGCAGTAGAAAGGTTTTTGGCAGATTCATATGCAAGGCATTGTAAGGCTACAGCCTACATACGCACGCACTATCCCGTCTAGGTCATATCAACAACCACGCAGTGCTGAACGGATCAGGAAGAGAGAGAATTTTCTTCTCGCCCCAAGCCTATCTACCCGTAGTATTAGGCTCAGTAGCCATTGAAGTTTGGGTTGTCTTCCTCTTGCGCTTATCCGTTGGTCGTTGCTGGCATAGACTCGCCGTACGATTCCTATATCTCTAGAGTTGCGCTATCCCCGTGGTCCCGACTCTGACTCTCCATCATCCATCAGCCATCTTCCATCAGCCACTCGCGGATCAACAAATTAGAGTTGTTGTTCTTGGAACATGCTCAACCAAAACCTTCCCCCTCAGTTACGCTCCAAGAACCTGGTGGTTAGCCTATTTTTATTTTTTCAATTCGAATTCAAAACCTCGATGTCGCGGAATACTAGGGTAGAGAAAATGCAAAGTGATTGTATCAGTCAATTTGTGAGTTCGCGTACATGAGATATCAACCGTACTCTCCTCGACGCTGATATATCATATCTAGATGCTTTCCCATCATTTATAGGGCTGCCTTCGGGAGACTAATGTTTTCCTACGTTTTAATGGAGCCACGATCTCCAAATTCTACCCAAGCTCGATTCTCTCCCCTCTCGCTACCAGTCACACTCATGCCTGATAGTCATTTCGATTTTGCAAAGGACATACGAGATCAATCACTCGATATCTTGCGAAGCACGTATGTCATTCAAAGAATCCGATAGTCCGATATCTAACGTCCGTTGTCTATACATGGAAGGTAGACGAAAGCACAATCAAGCCCAACATGCGTTTTATTATCGCATATGATGTGCTCCAGATTTTCGCGCTAATAATTATTAGTGCCATTTTATGTACTGCGTGGTTTTCTTCCTCCATTCGACGATCAACTACCTGGTATTCGTTCAATTTTGCATGGCTCTTGTCATGCATTGGCTCCCTCCTTATCCCTGGGCACCAAACGGGCCCCTTACCGGGTCATATTCACTGTCTTTTTCAAGCCACGCTGGTTTTCGCACTTCCCGCTTTGTTCGTTTGGCTTTTTTGCTATCAACTTTGCATGACCGAACTTTGCACACAGAAACGCACTTTCTTTTGTGGTACTCACGTTAGACGCGAGTATCATTACCCAAAATCTGGATAATGTATACTGACCCCAGTAACTAAAGGTCTTTCTTTCGTTATCGCATCTATGCCGTAGATCCAGGACTACTATGATGATGATCGTGAGTGGTCTGTCCTCGTTTGAGTATTCTGCTGGTCTCTGATCGACTTGTAGTTATGTTTCGTACCATATGGCGTCTTCACTGGTATCCTTATCGAAGTTTTGATTGTAAGTATGAAAACTTCATAAATCTTGCGAAACCTAAAGATTTCTTCCAAGCTCGGCCCTCCTCCATCCAAATGCCGTTCTCAGGGAACCCAATGGATATTTTTGTTCTATATCGATCCGGGTACCGTAGGTCTCGTCGTTGTGAAAAGTCTCATTCTATCCACTACTGAGTTTTGCAGGCTACTTATCACATCGATCATTGTTATTTGTTCCGTGGTTGCATGCCTAATCTTGGGAGGTAGTACCGATTTTTTTTTGCTGATCACTTGCCAATAGTTGATTGATACTATATATTCATTACACTGATTACTAAGTGCGCATCGGACGTAAATGTCGCAGTCACTGGATGGCATGCGAAATACTTTTGATTCGTAATAATACCCCGTTCGGCCTCGTTCTGCGTCTTGGCGTCTTTGGCCTCTGTTCGATTCTGTCAATTGGGTTGTTTTCCAGCTTAAATGATCAAAGTGTCCTAGTGGATTAATCTATTATATTGACAGGTTGGGAATAATTGAAATTTTCGAATGGAACAAAGTTTTTTCTATTTCTTCGGCAATGCGTGAGTCGAGGCCTTTTTAAATCCCAAATATTGTACCCAGGAATCACCTTTTTTACAGTCCCCGTGGCGGTAGGAATAATTTTTGGTAGCCAAGGCGTGAGCATTTCATCTGCACTATCTTCTTCAGAACCTCCGCACCAAGTTCCAAAATTATGCTCAATTTGACACAGGACATGCTACATGTATGGATGTTTTGGCGTAAACCTCTTCCTACCCCCACTACTGCAACAGTCTGAGTCCATGACTACCACAGAGGTCAGTACTCACAATATTACATGTGGCCCAACATTCAATTAATCCATGGCATAATTTTTGCAATCATATTCCAGATCTAACTTCAATGACCATATCAAGACATGTGTCTAGACTCTATGTAGAGATGGCTGGCAGCATTATAACCAATTGGATTACTCTCTGGTCAAGAATTGAGCATGCAATGGGCATGCATCAGTAAGGCTAAATCATTGCAGAAGTGGGAGACTGCTGTTTATTTGAATCCAATGAAGGTGGGCTTGAGATTGTTGCCAAGTTCCTTTAACTTGGATAGGAGGAGTGGGGCACATGAGGTGATATCAGGTTAACTTCATGGCCTTGAATAAAAATTTTCAAAATTGAGGTAATGCTACTCTAGTGATACTAGTGCACAGTTCACCATTTTAGGATGAGTTTATCTTGGCCTCATCATTCTTCATTGAACTTGAGTAAACATTCATTTAAACTCAATTACATAAGCTCTGGAACTGAGTCTGAGAGTCATCAAATTTCCAGGATGACCTGAATAGTGTGAGGGTTTGAAGAACTTACCTTGGAGGTAATTTCTGTCTGGAAAAATGGACACTTGATCAATGAGATACAGGGCAGTACAAAATTGATGAGTTTGTCAGTGAATGCTTTGTGCAGAACTCAAAGGTTGAATCTCAGAATTGGGGATGGATTACACAATGTAAAAGTACAGCAGGTAAATATATGGTAAAACTTACATTACTAAACAACATAGCCTTTAGCTATCTCAACAATGCTCTGGAGAGCTGCCCAGGAGTTGTTTGATGTAATATCTGGGTTCCAACAATTTGGGTTGGCAGATTCCAAAGAGTTCACTTTGGCAACACCTTTTACAGGCTGACTGTTGGGATAAATTCGCAGCTAGAACAGAGAATTGTGAGTCTCAACTTCAGTATAAAGTTGTGTGTATTAATTATTATACCTAGAACAGAGAATTGTAACTAGGTAATTGTTAGATGTAATATTAAGTGAATAAATGAATGAACTCAGTCTCAACTTTAGTATAAAGTTGAGACTTGCTACAGTAAAAATCATGACTAAAGAATGTGATGGTTATTGTGACATAAAAATAAAAAGAGTGATAAGATATGAAATATATAAATACTTAATAGGAGATTAATGAGATGAAACTCGTATACTCCAACACTCCCCCTCAAGTGAAACACTGTTGATTTCCGTTATTGTGCACATGATCGTCAGGTGATGATAAGTGTGCTGATTGCATTATCGATGGTTATTGTTCTTGCTTCTTGAACTGAGTTTAAATCCACTACTTCTTCAACTCCCCCAATCCTAGTCTCTTGATGAATCGCACAAATTTTGGTCTCACTAACGCTTTGGTGAAGATGTCCGAAACATTTTCGTCGGTTGGTATGTAGCTTATTTCCATCTTGTTGTCTTGGATGATTTCCCTAATGAAATGATACTGAAGGTCAATATGCTTGGTCCTGGAATGAAATTTGTTATCCTTCGCGAGCGCTAGTGCTCCTTGGTTGTTGCAGTTGACTTGGATAGGTCCTGATTTTGATCCTCGCATCTCATCTACAAAGCTCCTCATCCACAATGCCTCTTTGGCTGCATGAGTAAGTGCAATATACTCTGCTTCCACGCTTGACAACACGATAATGTGTTGTTTCTTCAAACTCCAGGATATCGCCCCTCTCCCAAAATGAAAAGAATACCCGGATATTGAGTGCCGATGCTTTTGGCTTGCCCAATCTGCATTGCAATACCCCTCCACAAGAGCGTCTGATCAACCTCCGAATGTGAGCCAATATCCTTTTGTATTCCCCAAGTATGTAATGACTTGTTTTAGCCCTTCCCAGTGTGCTGGTCCCGGATTTTGGATAAACTGGGATAAAATCCCAACCGCATACGCCACATCAGGCTGCGATATGACAACCAGCCATAGAACACTTTCAATGGCTTCATTGTATGGTATGCCTTGCATTCTCAATACTTGGTTTGTGGATGATGGACATTGGTCAACCGAATATTGGGCACCCGGTTCCATGGGGGTGCTTACCGGTTTGGCGTTGGTAAGTTGAAATTTTGCAACTATACTTTCAATATACGCTTGTTGATTAATGGATATCATTCTAGCAGTCCTGTTTCGTTGAATTTCAAAGCCCAAGAACCACCCAATAGGTCCGTTATCAGTAATGTCCCAATGTCTTTTGATTTCTGCTTTAAACCTTTCAGCGTCGATCATTTGTTTTGATGTTACAGCCATGTCATCGGTTGCCACTGCAACAATTGTATGTTCATCACCAGAATGTCAATAGAAGACCAAATGATCAGCCACAGATCACTTGAAGCCTAGATTGTCCATGAAACCTTGCTCATTTCCTTATACCATCCTCTCCCTGCTTGTTTTAGGCCGTATAACCCCTTCAACAGCCTCAACACCTTCCCTTCCTGTCCTGGTTTTAAAACTCCACGCGGTGCTTTCATATAAACAGTCTCTTTGAGAGGCGCATTTAGGTAGGCGCTTTTCATGTCAACATGTTCTATCTCCCAATCTTGTTCTGCAGCGTTTGCAAGAACTGCACGAACAGTTGGCATTTTCGCAGCAGATGAAAAAGTTTCGGTGTAATTGACTCCTTCAACTTGCCTGTGGCCACCTGCTACAATTTGTAATCTGTAGCTTTGTACTTCTCCACTTGGCCCTCATTTTACACGGAGAACTTCACCACATGGTATCGCTACTTGACCCTTAGGTAAGTCTTCAACTACCCAAGTTCCAAACTTTTCAAGCTGATTTATTTCGTATTCCAGAGCTGCTTGCCATTCCTCCACATTAGGGCCACGTAACACTTCATCAAGCAATCAAGGGTCGGATGGATGAGAGCTTACGAGGGCAAAATCCGGGGGCAATGAGCTAAGTTTGTTATCCTCATTGATAAATTGATCTGACGAGTTGATTTCAGCAGTTACATCCTCATAATGGGCTATATTTGCCATTAGACCATTATTCATGGCCTTGTATGCTCCTTGCGGTTTACGTGCGCAATGACCACATCCATACTGTTGAACATTTGGATTGTCTGCAGATTCAAGGGTTGGTTCGGTTGCGGGCTCGACTACAGGAATTTCTACTGGGTCTTCGTGCGTATTGTCTGGATTATGTTCAAATTGGGTTTCACTGATAGTTTCTATACGAGATTTCTCAGTTTCTTCAATGTTTTCAACAATATTTGAAGACTGGTGGATGACTTTATGTTTCTCCCCCTCAGACAGTGAGTCTCTAGGTATGTCAAAATTTATGTTGGAATGTACATCATTGTCGTTGAAAATAACATTTCTCTCAACAGTGATTGAGCATTTTTCAGGCCAGTAGATGCAATATCCTTTCAATTCAGGGTTGTAACCCACAAACTGTCCACGTTTGGCTTGAGCATCTAGTTTTCCGGCTTGTAGATCCTTGACATAGGCGGCTGCAACCAAACTCCTTGATACCACCAAAGTACAGTTTCTTTTTGTTAATCATTTTGTATGGAGTCTTTCCATCTAATGAATGAGCAGGAGTTCTATTTTGAAGCCAGGTTGTATGTTTTATGGCCTCTTCCCACAAGAAACGAGGTAAACCAGATGCGAGAAGTAAGGCGCGAGCTCGTTCAGCTTGTGTTTGCATTCCTCTTTCAGCAGTTCCGTTTTGGGGTGGTGAATTGTGAACTGTGAGTTCATGTTTCGTGCCTCTTTTGTCTTGGTGCTGAATCATTTGCTTTGACAGAAACTCTCCCCTTTGATCAGACCGTACCATCTTTATGTGGTTGCCGGTTTGAGTTTCTATGAACACTTTGTCCTGTTTATAGGATTTAAACATTTCACTTTTCTTCTCTTGGAAGTAAAGCTTGGTCTCGCAAGTCATGTTGTCAATATGAGCTGCTACATAGTGATGACCATTTAAGCTTTTGACTGACGCAGGACCCCATAGATCCCAATGGACTCTTTCACCATATTTCGTGGCTCGAGTTTCTGATCATTGTGGGTATGGTTGCCTTATTGATTTAGCTTTAGCACAGGCTTTGCAAAACTCGATCTTGGATTCATTATCCAAGTCAATTCTGGTGATATAACCCTTAGAGACAGCATGTTTGATAGCAGAGAAAGAAATGTGGCCGAGTTTTTGATGAGCCTCATTTATGTTCATTTTCTCAACTGCTACATTAGTGTAATGCCCTTTTTGGACCTGTCTCGATATGGGGATTCAATACAGATTATCAACACGAGGGATAGTCGCAATTGTATGTCTGTTTGCCTGTTTTATCTTGCATTGACCTTTATGGAATGTTACTAGGTATCTGGCCTTTTTGAGTCTGCTGATCAAAATCAGTGTAAAAGCCAGGCCCAGTGCATGTATTGCGCCTTTAAACATTGTCCTGGTTTTTGATGACCCATTTGGCAGGTCTAAATGCATATCTCCCATGCCAATGGCCTTTACCGTTTGACTGTTGGCTGTTGTAATATTGTGATTGATTTGTTGATAGTTAGTGAAGATTGAGCGATCAGGAGAGTAGTCTCGGGTGGCTCCACTGTTGACGCATCCGGTTAATTGGGATTTCAAGGCAGGTACTGCATTTACAATGTTGACATAGTCAGAGCTGCAGGTAAAGGCAAATAATTTGTCTTCTTTGTCATCAACAGCTACAATGGCTGACTCCATTTTCTTAGATTTCTTTTGATGCAGACCTTGACCTTCTTTGCCACCACCCTTTGACCAACAATCTGGATCCTTATGCCTGGTGGGATAGTGTAACTGGACTCTGGTTATCACGAGGGTTAGACACAAGGTGTGACTTGGCTTGTATTGTATCCGCGCATCCGGTTTGGCCCCTTCAGCATTTACACCGTTGAAGGCCGTATTCTACGTCTAGTTATCTTGTTTGGTATCTAATCGATCTAATCCATTGACTCCTGAGTACAGATGGCACTGCCACATGTGCCCCCCTACACTTAAGCAACGCCCTCGTTGCGTACACCTCTAACTGTCTCCCAGCAAACGTGCTCTGTAGGGTGCCTCGTTGTGCTTACGAGATGGTGTTATTTCGGCCCAGTCTTCTGGTTTGTCCACCTCTTCTCCGTATGGAAGTGCCGTTGTATTCTCACCAATGCCTTCCCTTGTGGACGTTAAGTTCGGATCCTGTTCAATCTCCCTGTCAACTCCCTCTTCGACCTCGTCATCTCTTTCCTCTCGTCTACGCCATTCCTTCTCTATTGCTGCTTGCGTCCTTTCCAACTCTGTCCCTTCCCTCGGTATGAACAATTGTAGCCGTTGTGAGCTGAATTTCCCTGCAATTGGTAGGCCCTCTAGAGTTTCAAGCTGATAAGAGTGATGGTTTTGACCCGTGACTCGTTGTGGAGCTGAGAATTTTGGTAGTAGCTTCCGTTCTGTTGCGAAGGTGTAATCTAAGTCACTGCGGTACACCTGTACCAGGTCACCGGCCTTGAAGATAACCTCTCGTGGGGGGTGTGCCAATACCTGCTTATCAAAGGCTGCCTTGTGGCGATGGGCATGATCGACGATTTGTGCATAACCATCAAACCGTTGTTGGTTCACGTATGCCATTTGCGTCTCTACCTCCTCGGCATCTGGTGTGGATGATATTCCGGTGAGAGGTGTCGGCTTTGTGTTGATGGCGAGACTTAACAGGAGTTCATTTGGCGAATATTTCAGGTTTGGAAGGATGCGGTCATTGATGCAACGAACGGCTGCATCAAGATGATCTGGCCAGTTGGCAGGTATCTCCATCTTCGTATATTCGTCCTCTCCCAGATCTGGTGCGCACATTCTTTTTAGGCAATTCAATAATATTGCATTGGTGCCTTCGATCAGCCCATTGACCCATGGCGAGTATGCTGGGCAAATCTCTAGTTTGGTTCCACGGTTAGCGCATTCCTCCCATAACTCTTTGTTATCAAACTCAGGTCCTCCGTCAACCATTAGCGTCTCGGATGCTGTGAAGAGGTCGCAGATGTCGCTGTAGCTCCTTTGCGAAGACTTGCCTGTGGCAGCTGACTTCAGTTTTGTTATCCATACCTGCTGTGCGTATACGTCCATCCAAAGCCCAAGTTTCGTGAAGCCGCCTTTCCCCTTAGGCATTGACAACGTGTCTGCTACCATGAGTTTGAAGGGATGGCGCCTAGTTATGGGCTCGAGGAGGGAATGGAGGTGTGTTGATCTGAAACTCTTGCATTTCCCGCAGTCCATGATGGCCTTCACGATAGATTGGTCCATCTTTGGGCTCGTGATCCTGTCTAGGAGTTTCACTTTGATGTTATCTTGGTGGAAGTGTCCATGGTTGCGATGTTCTTCCCAGGCAAGAGCGACTGTCTCCTCTTGTGTGACACACTCTAATCTTGCCCTAGCCCTCGCTGATCTGTCTCCTACTTTCCACAACCTGCCCTCGTCAATCATATACCCCTTTGCTTTGTGTCGTGCTCTTTTCCGCACGCAAAGACTCCTTCCAAGGTCAAGCTCCAGTATAGAGTCTATGATTTCCAGGAAGACCTTCTCCTTCACGAATCGTGTTCGTAATGCACTGTAGGTCGATTCCAACTGGGCTGTTTGGATGTGGAAGACATCATTGGCCAATCTGGTACGTGCTTCCCAGTCCTCGCTAACTGTCCATTCATGACCGTCTCCCTGCTCCCTAGGCAGATTTACGAACTTCTGACTGAGACCGTCTGCAACAACATTGAGGTGTCCAGGCCTGTGTCGGACGTCAATGATGTTGTGTGCCAGGACAGCGTCTCGCCATCTGGTGTGGGTCGAGTTGAGTGTTGTATTGAGGAGGTGGTCTCGGAGAGCCTGGCAGTCGGTCTCCAGCTCGATTGGGTATCCCCATATCATGTCACTGAATTTGTCTAGACTGTGCTTCAATGCACCGAATTCAAGAATGAACGGCTTGTACTTCTCCTCTGTTGTTGATGTTTGTTTCGATGCGAAGCCAATTGGATGAATTGTTGTCTTCTCTGTCCCGTTAGGGAGGATCGTTGTAAACTTTTGTGTTAACATTCCTGCAAACCCATATTTGCAGCCGTCTGTGGTCACAATGAACGGCGTGCCATCATATTTTGGCCCTTTGAGCACAGGCTCACAGGTAAGCGCAACTTTTAGATGTAGGAAGGCTTGGTCATGCTCCTGTTTCCACAGGTCGATGAGCGAGCATCCTTTCATGGCACGGGTGTAGGCAGCCTTTCCCTTGAGCTTGGGTAGCTCCAGTTTACGTGCAAGGTCGGTAAGTGGCTGTGCTATCGTTGCATACCCTTTAATGAGAGGCCAAAAATAGCCTGCCAAACCCAGGAAGGAGCCTAGGTTTTGCAGGTCAGTTGGCGTCTTCCAGTCAGCCACAGCTGTTAACTTTGTCAAGTCAGGTTTAATACCGTCTGGGCCAACCCTTCCGCCAGCAAATGTTGCTTCGGTCATGAAAAACCTGGACTTTGTTGCTGATAGAGAGAGTCCTGTTTCACTTACTTTTTTTTTTTTTTTTTTTTTTTTTTGGCGACGAATGAGTGGCAGCAAAGGCAGCAACCTGGCAGTCATTTTATTTCTAATACCAAGCTACAATGGATGAACAACTCACTCATTTAGACACTAACCACTAGTTGGGACCCACTTAGTTTAGTTTATCAGGTTACTAGTAATAATGTAATAATGAATAAATTACCATTGGCAATGGGGTTTTTTTTCATTGGTTCGACGGTTTGAACCAGTTCTAGAACCGAACAGAACCGACAGAACCGGTTCTTTCGGTTCCGGTTCTGGTTCTGGTTCAGTTCATCCAGGAACCTTTCAGTTCGGTTCTCGGTTCTCCAAAAATAGTTGAAGAACCGAACTGAACCGAACTTTGGTAACACTACCCCCTACACTTAAGCAACGCCCTCGTTGCGTACACCTCTAACTGTCTCCCAGCGAACGTGCTCTGTAGGGTGCCTCGTTGTGCTTACGAGATGGTGTTATTTCGGCCCAGTCTTCTGGTTTGTCCACCTCTTCTCCGTATGGAAGTGCCGTTGTATTCTCACCAATGCCTTCCCTTGTGGACGTTAAGTTCGGATCCTGTTCAATCTCCCTGTCAACTCCCTCTTCGACCTCGTCATCTCTTTCCTCTCGTCTACGCCATTCCTTCTCTATTGCTGCTTGCGTCCTTTCCAACTCTGTCCCTTCCCTCGGTATGAACAATTGTAGCCGTTGTGAGCTGAATTTCCCTGCAATTGGTAGGCCCTCTAGAGTTTCAAGCTGGTAAGAGTGATGGTTTTGACCTGTGACTCGTTGTGGAGCTGAGAATTTTGGTAGTAGCTTCCGTTCTGTTGCGAAGGTGTAATCTAAGTCACTGCGGTACACCTGTACCAGGTCACCGGCCTTGAAGATAACCTCTCGTGGGGGGTGTGCCAATACCTGCTTATCAAAGGCTGCCTTGTGGCGATGGGCATGATCGACGATTTGTGCATAACCATCAAACCGTTGTTGGTTCACGTATGCCATTTGCGTCTCTACCTCCTCGGCATCTGGTGTGGATGATATTCCGGTGAGAGGTGTCGGCTTTGTGTTGATGGCGAGACTTAACAGGAGTTCATTTGGCGAATATTTCAGGTTTGGAAGGATGCGGTCATTGATGCAACGAACGGCTGCATCAAGATGATCTGGCCAGTTGGCAGGTATCTCCATCTTCGTATATTCGTCCTCTCCCAGATCTGGTGCGCACATTCTTTTTAGGCGATTCAATAATATTGCATTGGTGCCTTCGATCAGCCCATTGACCCATGGCGAGTATGCTGGGCAAATCTCTAGTTTGGTTCCACGGTTAGCGCATTCCTCCCGTAACTCTTTGTTATCAAACTCAGGTCCTCCGTCAACCATTAGCGTCTCGGATGCTGTGAAGAGGTCGCAGATGTCGCTGTAGCTCCTTTGCGAAGACTTGCCTGTGGCAGCTGACTTCAGTTTTGTTATCCATACCTGCTGTGCGTATACGTCCATCCAAAGCCCAAGTTTCGTGAAGCCGCCTTTCCCCTTAGGCATTGACAACGTGTCTGCTACCATGAGTTTGAAGGGATGGCGCCTAGTTATGGGCTCGAGGAGGGAATGGAGGTGTGTTGATCTGAAACTCTTGCATTTCCCGCAGTCCATGATGGCCTTCACGATAGATTGGTCCATCTTTGGGCTCGTGATCCTGTCTAGGAGTTTCACTTTGATGTTATCTTGGTGGAAGTGTCCATGGTTGCGATGTTCTTCCCAGGCAAGAGCGACTGTCTCCTCTTGTGTGACACACTCTAATCTTGCCCTAGCCCTCGCTGATCTGTCTCCTACTTTCCACAACCTGCCCTCGTCAATCATATACCCCTTTGCTTTGTGTCGTGCTCTTTTCCGCACGCGAAGACTCCTTCCAAGGTCAAGCTCCAGTATAGAGTCTATGATTTCCAGGAAGACCTTCTCCTTCGCGAATCGTGTTCGTAATGCACTGTAGGTTGATTCCAACTGGGCTGTTTGGATGTGGAAGACATCATTGGCCAATCTGGTACGTGCTTCCCAGTCCTCGCTAACTGTCCATTCATGACCGTCTCCCTGCTCCCTAGGCAGATTTACGAACTTCTGACTGAGACCGTCTGCAACAACATTGAGGTGTCCAGGCCTGTGTCGGACGTCAATGATGTTGTGTGCCAGGACAGCGTCTCGCCATCTGGTGTGGGTCGAGTTGAGTGTTGTATTGAGGAGGTGGTCTCGGAGAGCCTGGCAGTCGGTCTCCAGCTCGATTGGGTATCCCCATATCATGTCACTGAATTTGTCTAGACTGTGCTTCAATGCACCGAATTCAAGAATGAACGGCTTGTACTTCTCCTCTGTTGTTGATGTTTGTTTCGATGCGAAGCCGATTGGATGAATTGTTGTCTTCTCTGTCCCGTTAGGGAGGATCGTTGTAAACTTTTGTGTTAACATTCCTGCAAACCCATATTTGCAGCCGTCTGTGGTCACAATGAACGGCGTGCCATCATATTTTGGCCCTTTGAGCACAGGCTCACAGGTAAGCGCAACTTTTAGATGTAGGAAGGCTTGGTCATGCTCCTGTTTCCACAGGTCGATGAGCGAGCATCCTTTCATGGCACGGGTGTAGGCAGCCTTTCCCTTGAGCTTGGGTAGCTCCAGTTTACGTGCAAGGTCGGTAAGTGGCTGTGCTATCGTTGCATACCCTTTAATGAGAGGCCGAAAATAGCCTGTCAAACCCAGGAAGGAGCCTAGGTTTTGCAGGTCAGTTGGCGTCTTCCAGTCAGCCACAGCTGTTAACTTTGTCAAGTCAGGTTTAATACCGTCTGGGCCAACCCTTCCGCCAGCAAATGTTGCTTCGGTCATGAAAAACCTGGACTTTGTTGCTGATAGAGAGAGTCCTGTTTCACTTACTCGGTGAAGTAGTCGACGTGTGTTCGTAAGCATGGTTTCAAATTCATCTCCTGCAAGGCCACCATCATCGACAAACAGCTCAATCAGCGTTCCTATCAGATCACCCAATGCACTTGCTGTCATTTCCACAAATGTGGATGGTGCGCCTGTGAGACCAAATGGCATGCGTTTATAAGCAAAGTATCCTCGTCCCTCCACGTAAAAGCATACATAGGGCTGATCTACTGGGTCAATTTCGCAGGCGTAAAATCCATTTGCAAAATCGAAGACCGTTACCCAACGATGGCCACTCAAGTTCTGTTGCTTTAGGCGGATGTCGCCCTGGGGCATTGGTGTTAGGGGACACCCGACTTTAACCCAAACCTCAACTCTAGAATCATACACCCCACCTTTCCGACGACCTCCGACCTTCCGTCCAACTCCGCTTCCGTCACCGGTTGACTCCGGAATCCCGTAGTTCCGCTCCGACTCCGGTCCTCCGATTCACTCCGTCTTTTATTTCTATTTTTCATATCGCACCACTTCTTATTTAATTAATTAATTATTATTGTATCATTCCTTTATTTATTTTATATCTCCGTTATGTCCATATTAGTACTTAACTCCCCCCAGCCTAGCAGGGATCCCCATCCTTTCCTCTTTGGATCCCCTGCTAGGTAAGTCACTTGTAGATATCTTTTCTGAAATATTATTAACTTTGGATCCCCTGCTAGCTTGACTAAGTCAGCGTTGCAGTTGCCCTAACAATTGGTGGCACCTTGGTGACCTCGTTTAGCTCAGTGAAGTCTTGGCAGACGCACCACTTGTTCTGTGCCTGGGGAGGGCAGGAGTCGGTGTTTACTTCATCTTTTGGTGGTAGGTTTTCGAATGCAGAAGGAAAGCCGGCTGCTATGCATTCATCATTCACGCGGTGCTTCAGCATGTTGAGCGTGAGGCCATTGCCTTCATGAGCTTTCTTTGCTAAGGTAGTGGCTCCACAGCATTTGACGTCCTGGTGCGCAATCGGTCTTATTATGTCTGCCTCTAACATTTTGTCTATCACCCCGTTGAAGAACTCCTTTTGGGGTGGGCTCTGTGGTCTTTGGTTGATTCGTGTTCGAAATTGTCTATCCCGAGGGATGTCGAGACGATGAGATGCTCCTTTGACAGGTAAGACTTCGCTCATTGACAAGGCGAAACATTCTGCATATTCTGATATCAGTTTGCAGACTGCTTCTCGCTGGGCCTGGGTTAGGTCGTGGCCAATAGTGATTTCTGCGAGGATTGCTGCCACACGTGCCTGGTTGTGCGGGTCCATTTTCCTCGTCAAAAGGTTGGGCTCAAAGGTCCTAACAATTTTGGGCTGGGCTATGCCGGGGTGTATAGGGCTGTTTCCTGCTATGGTATCCAGGAGCCATATTGCGCTCCAGTTCTCGTCTGTTCCTGACCTATTTTGTTCTGGATCAACTGAACTGATATCTGCGTCTTTGTTAGCAGGGCAATGGTCTGGGTTCAATTGGCTTGAAGGACTTCCCTCAAGGGGGATCGCAAATGCCCCTAGATGTTCGTGCGTGTTCATATTATCTCCTGAGTCCATCGTATTGATGACTTTTGCAAATTTGGTTCTAGGTGCCTTTGCTATGGTCTGGGAGGGCGATGTCATACCCCTGGAAACATTAATGAGCTGTTTGATGTCAACTGTGAGGTTTGCAGGTAGATTTGCGGCAATGCCCCGTGTGTCTGCAAATTGATTCTCCAGAACTATCCATTGCGCCTCCTGAGGTATGCGTATAATGTCGTCTGAGTAGTCATGGACAGCGCTGAATGCTTCCAGGAGTGGTTTTCCGACAAGCAAGGCCCATGCGTTATTGCTGTTGAACACCTCAAAGACAGCTTTGCGGCTGGCCCCTTTAACTGTTACCCATCCCCTCCACACACCTGCGGATGCTACAAGTCTCCCATCCGCCATTCGGAGGACCTTTGCTGAGGGTTCCAGTGCTGATAGACGGCCCTGTGATGCTAGGTACATGTTTTCGTCAATGGCGCTTGTCATGGCACCGTCGTCAAATACACTCCGAAATCTCACTGTTTCTCCCCGCGGTCCTGCCAGTTCCACTCCATGCACAAACGGTATGCTTACTTTCTCTCCTTTCTCTCTCTGTAGGCTGCCAATACCATACAAGTCTAAAATGTTATCATTTTCTGTGACGTTGTACAAGGTGCTTGTATCTGGGATAACCACTACATCTGCTGGTAAAGCTCCCTCCCCATACGTTGGGGTATACAGTCCATTGGCAGGCCCAGTCTTGTCCCCAAGCAGTGGCTCGTCATGCTTAGGGACTGCTACCCGTTTCTTTTGTTGCTCTGGGGTCGTCGAAGAAGCGTCTTGCTTTACATTGACGACCCATCCGCTTTTCCCTGGTCCACTAATTGCTGGAGATGCTCGAGTTCATCTGCATCATATGCTTGGGCCTCGTCTGATTCCGCGGTCATCATGTTGACATTGATGGCTGGGGCTGCTGCAGCTTCAGCCCGTTTCCTGATGGTCTGTGCAATAGACCGCCACTTGGTTTTGAAAGTTGGCACTGCTGGGGAAGAACAGGGTGCTGGGTGATGAGACCGTTGTCCGCATGTCCAGCATTCACCAGATGCAACGGGGGCAGAACCCGGGGTAAGAGGGTAAGGCCGTGACTCGCTAGGGCCTTTTCCATTCTGACCATATGACGAATGCCAGACTGATATTTGGATATTGTAGCGTGCAATACCTTCAGTGTTGTTTGGCTGGATAGGAAGTGCTTTGTGGAGGACGTCTGCGAGCCGTTCGTGAGCGGGCCTGTCAATAAAGGTGCTGAAGGCAGTACAAGGTGCCATTTGTGCACGTTGCGGAGGATACTGGCTTGCAGTGTGGCTACGGTGTGGTTGTGGCGTAAGGTTAATGTTTTGGAATGCCGCTCCTAGTGCCTTTGAGGGTGTGTTTGGTGCCGTGGGTGTGTAACGCATGAAGTCTCGTTCCTCTTCCACTTTCTCCATGAGTTCCTCGAGCGTGATGGCTCGGACAGCGTCAGCGAGCTCCTTCCACGTCATTGGTTTTAGACCAATGAGCTTCAGGAGGGGCTTGGGGAGCCGTTTGCGTGTTGATGCCACCAGGAGGTTGTTGGTGTCCGGTATCTCTCCAGCCAGCCATTCTACCTTGTCGGCCCACACAATGTGTGATAACTCCTCCTCCGCTCCTAATCCCGCAGACACTCTCCTTCCCAGGTCTGTCATTTTCAGTGTGGTTCCGTCGAGAAGTGCTTGTTTCTCAGCGGTTGTCTTCTCAGTGATGGGTTTTATGGGCCAGCGAAGTTCGAAGGCTGTCCGTATTGTTGCAAAGGACACTTTGTTGCTGGCAGCAAGGGTTGCAAGCCAGGCAGCAGCAGGAGATTTTGCTTTCAGGGAGAGTTCGAAGAACCGCACTTTCTCAGGTTCTGTTAGTCCTGTTTTCATGAGAATGATGCGCTCAAGTCGATTTAAAAAATCCTGGGGGTCCTGGTCCTCAGGTTTTCCTGTAAATGAGGAGTTTGCAATGTCTGCCATGTCCGAGTCGTCAAGATTCAGGTTGGGGCTGGGTGTCTGGGTCACTGGGGAAGCTCGTGAGATGCTGGGAGTTAGCTCTTGTGGTGTCCACGTGGCTGGGGAGAAGGTAAACTGTGAGGATGGCGGGGAGAGGTCTGTGAGAGTGGATTGTGACTCGTCAGAGTCAAAGTTCGAAGTGGGTGATGCACTGCGTGTTGGGGGCAAATAACGGTCTTGTGCGTCGCGTTCGAGGGTGGCTATGGACTGGCGCGGGGCTAGCCTCGTCCAGGGTTCAGAAGCTGATAGTTGAATTGTGGGAGTTGGGGGGAGGACACGTTCTCGAGGGTTCAGATTCTGGTGGTCACGGTGGTGCTGGTTTGGGGAACTGATTTGTCTCGTGTTGAATATTCTGTTTATCTGTGATTTCTGCTCGTTATCGATGGATTTGCGGTGTTCGAAAGAACGCTCTGTTGTCACCAGATGGGATAGTGTAACTGGACTCTGGTTATCACGAGGGTTAGACGCAAGGTGTTGCTTGGCTTGTATTGTGTCCGCGCATCCGGTTTGGCCCCTTCGGCATTTACACCGTTGAAGGCCGTATTCTACGTCTAGTTATCTTGTTTGGTATCTAATCGATCTAATCCATTGACTCCTGAGTACAGATGGCACTGCCACAGTGGGAGGAGTTAATCAATAGGGTATGTTGGGTAGTTGAGCACTGTATCGGTCTTCTGCAGAATAATACTAGGAACAAGGGCAGTATTAGTGCCGAAGTCTATGAAATCAACAAAGCATACATTCGGGACCTGGTTTCCCGAGTCTAGCCTCTAAACGACCCCTCAAGGTCTCATCCAAACCAACATAAGGGCTTTTCCTGTAGCGGATAGATGTATCAAAAATATGGTACCGTCTCGGAAATTAAATTACTTGCCAATATTGAAGGCTAGCGCCTAACAGGCTGTCCTGTAGCATGACGATGATACGTTTAGGAGATTGTCCTTTCCTCGGAGCTTCTAGCTGTTCACTTGACTCTAACTTCAACTCAATTGCTGGTTTAGGTTTTGATGCATTGGAAGGCAGCTTGAAGCGTGATGACGCAGAGAGTGGAGGGTTTAGGTGGTCTGAGCTGTGATCAGCTGGTGGTGGTGTCGCCTCGGGGATTATAAGACGAGAATCTAGGTGGACTCGTCTCTAGGAGAGATAGTGAAATAAACCGAGAACCGAGACGACAGCCGTCATATCCATTCTCAGGAGCGATTGGAAATTCCAGCCTCCACATTCGATCTTTACAAATGAATTTGATGATGAACTTCAAACAAGAAAAAATGCAAATACTTACTTCGAGCTATGAAACTCCAGACCAATCTGTTTCGATACCACCATTCTTTTGTGAAAATGTAGCATCTCAAAAGTCACCATAAACGCGCCTCCTTTCTGGGGAGAGTGGTGTTGAATATGAAAGCAAGGCCGATAGAAGGTCAGGCCCTGATGAGTTTTCAACTTGGTGATGTTCATCTGGTAACCGTTTTACGATTGCCCGTATAGAGGTGTATGATTCTCGACAGAATTTTCTTGAAAATCGGATGATAACGACAGAGAATTGGTTGTACAGGCAGCTGCGCAGCTCTGAAGTATACCCGTCGCCGCTGGAAAGCTGGAGTCTTGTTCTTGAACCAAATCATGAATCAGACCTAGGACTGTATTTCGAACCTCTCGTATAGTGCGTGATGCAGCGAAGTTGAATCAATTGGCTGTGCGTCCCTTGAATTTGTTACTTGAAGACAAACCACTAGTAGAACTTATAATTGAAGGAGACTGGCAAGAATGGTGGTGTGACGAAAACGTGACGGCAGCTACTCTGAAGCGCCCTTTGTTGGTAGCCAACGCTAAAAAAAATTGATTCGGGCCATTCGAATTCGGAGTCTCGTTCCAAATATCTTCCAGTTGTGGACGTGGGAGGGTTGCTTAATTGAGGTACACCCGTTGTGCGTGTCTGGATATGAAGTCATTTTAGGTCTAGTATTACAACCCGAGTCAAATTCACAAGTATCGCGTTCACGATCATATGGTTAGGAGTGCGATGCCCCACCGAAATTGAAAGCCCGAAACTATCTACCTGAGGGCGATGACAAATTCCCTAATCTATCCACATTTGAAGCCTGAAAGGATTAAATATTGTCACTTGATAAAATTATCATTGAGGAATGCTGCGATTCAGGCTAATTAATATAACTCATACAGTGAATGTCGTAGTCCCTGAGTCGCAGTATTCATTCCAGAGAAGTTCCATGTGGCTCGAGAGTTCGTCACCCTCCGTATCAACCTGAGACTTATGGATTAATTTCGAAGCGAAGAATGTCCATAATAACATAACGGACCTTGGACAACCATGTACATAACGACACGAATTGCTTGATGACGGCAGGACAGATTTTAAACCATGGCCGGAGGTCACGGACATGCATCAGATCGTTTTTGAGACCAGAAGAGACCGTTGAAGCACGTTTACAGTGATATATAAAACTAGACGTCAAGTACTTTTGGAGACGGGAAAGTCCTTCCAATCCTTGATGATTTTGTCCCATAGTATTCATGGACAATGTACGGATTTGACACGCGCCTTGCCCGGCTATATCTGTGTGGAATGCCCTTTCGTCGAGATAATATTTTTCAGATCGTAGTTTATCGACAAGGTAATCCTCTAGGGAAGCGTGGATGATTTTGATCTCTGAGCCCAATCCACTTGATTGATGTCCGGGTGGAGGGACGTAAAGGATCGAGTGGAGTTCGGATAAACAGAGGTGGACATCTTCCTCTTTCAAACCAATTAGATGTGCCATAAATTCGGGAGTGACTGGTTCAGCAGTGGCATCCGGACACCGAAAGAACAGGAATCCAAATATCTTGAGAGTAGTGGCTAAATGTTGGGCTCGAACTCGGGAGAAGATTTGGCTATACAGAGTATCTACCTCTTTGTAGGGTATGTCAGCGTCGGCAGATCCCATCATATCGTCCAACAGCCTCCTGGGGTGATCATGAGGGGATTCCAGATTCTTCATAACCGTTGAAGCGTAGATGAACTGCCCTGAAGACTTTCGGACTAGTCGATCAATGATTTCTGCAGATGGCCAGGAACTAGGAATAAACTTTGCAAGCGGGTGTTTCTGTTTGATTTCCTCGAAACGACTAATGAAAAATGCCTTGATATCGGCGTCTGATTCATGTGAGTCATCCAAGTGAATATCAAGACAGTTGTCCAAAAGGTTAAAGGCACTTCGGATATGTGGCTCTGGACGGCTAGCGATAAGAAGGATGAGTGGGAATTGGATGTCATGAAGAGCTTTTGAGAGTAGACGGATAATGGAGCATTGAATCGCAGGACCACGACATTCGTCAAGGCCGTCTATAATGATGAGTCGTGGCCATTCTCTCGCAACACTACGACGGACAGTGGCGCACGCGTTCTCCAAAGGCTGGATGATGAGCGTTTTTATTTGAGCCTCCAAAGACTTGTTTATGATTTCAGGGTCTCCCCGGACCGCGGATTCAATGTACGTTTGAGTCTCTGGTATGTTCTGTGCGAGCTGATATGCGATTGAAGAAATCAGGCGTTTCTCGTTATTTCGGGATGGGATTGTCCTGGCGAAGAAAAAACTGGCGACGAGGAGGCCAAGTTTCGGGTCAGCGCACATCTCTGCAATTTTTTGACCAAGAGCTGATTTTCCAACTCCTGCGGACCCATAGAGCCACAAAACATCCTCTGGGTTCGCGTCTCGCACCCACCGCATAATTCTCTCTATGACGGCCTTACGGGTGTTTGGATGGCATTTGGGTGCATCGAAGCGTTCTCCAGAGTCATGAAAAGCGCCACTTTCGATATTTCTGTGGAGAATCCTGATACCTGTTCAGCGTCAGATACGATTAGCAGCGTCACCTAAGGGTTGAACGAATGGGCATTCGAACTGACCTTCTGATGTGGATGCGGGTGCGGGTGTACTTGTGTAATAATTAACGTTATTTGCGTTGTTGAATGTGCCGCCGTAGAAGGCGAGGTCTCGGGCGTTCTTAAACATATCAGGCATTGTGAAGAGTGTAGAGAGTGATACTAGAGAGCAAGTCTAGCGCGGAGGGGGAATCAGTGAAAAAGGGAGACCTTTATCGATGAACTACCTGGGTCCCGAGCCAGCTGTCTAGACTCGGAAAACATAAAGGCCTGAGAAATCGATTGTACTCGGCAAGGCACAGCCCATTGCTCTTTAGTCACTCTGTCAAACTCGAATATAATCAATCATCACATTGAAATTAGACAACCCCCTCCCCAAGTTGCGTCGAGCTCGGATCGTGATGTTTTTGTCTAAGGGTGTTTGATAATAAATAACCCCTTCGACTGATATTGATTGAAATGGACTCGCGATACAAGCGGGAGGGGGTAATCAATAGGGTATTGTTGGGTAGTTGGGTACTGTATCGGTCTTCTGCAGAATAATACTAGGAACAAGGGCAGTATTAGCAGCCGAAGTCTATGAAATCAACAAATTATACATTCGGGACCTGGTTTCCCGAGTCTAGCCTCTAAACGACCTCTCAAGGTCTCATCCAAAAACATAAGGACTTTCCCTGTAGCGGATGGATGTATCAAAAATATGGTACCGCCTCTGACATCAAATTACTTACCCATATTGAAGGCTAGCGCCTGACAGGCTGTCCTGTAGCGTGACGATGATACGTTTAGGAGATTGTCCTTTTCTTGGAGCTTCCAACTGTTCACTTGACTCTAACTTCAACTCAATTGCTGGTTTAGGTTTCGATGCGTTGGAAGGGAGTTTGAAGCGTGATGACGCAGAGAGTGGAGGGTTTAGGTGGTCTGAGCTGTGATCAGCTGATGGAGGTGTCGCCTCGGGGATTATGATACGAGAATCTATCCAAGTTGGTGGACTCGTCTCTAGGAGAGATAGTGAAATACACCAAGAACCGGGACGACAGCCGTCATATCCATTCTCAGGAGCGATTGAAAATTCCAGCCTCCACATTCGATCTTTGTAATTGAATTTGATGAACTTCCTTCAAACAAGAAGAAATACAAATACTTACTTCGAGCTATAAACTCCAGACCAATATTCTTCGATACTACCATTCTTTTGTGAAAATGTAGAATCTCAAAAGTCACCACGAACGCGCCTCCATCTCCAGGAACATTTTCTACTTCGATATTATCAGGGGGTATAGTACCGCCCAACAACATCTGATCGACGCCGGATACAGGTGCAAATTCTGGGGAAAGTCGTAACCGTTGGAAGAGGTGTTGATCGCAAGTGGCCAGACAGGCCCGGCGGACGTCTGTTATTGTTGCTGGGGAGAGGGGTGCTGAATATGAGAGCAAGGCTGATAGCAGGTCGGGCCCTGATGAGTCTTCGACTTGGTGATGTTCATCTGGCAACCGTTTTACGATCGCCCAGTATAGAGGTGTATGGTTCTCGATAGATTTTTCTTGAAGAATGGATGATAACGAGAGAGAATGAGTTGTACATGCATCTGCGCAGCTTTGAAGTATACCCGTCGCCGCTGGAAAGCTGGAGTCTTGTTCTTGAACCAAATCACGAATCAGACCTAGGACTGTATTTCGAACCTCTCGTGTGGTGCGTGATGCAGCGAAGTTGAACCAATTGACTGTGCGTCCCTTGCATTTGTTACTTGAAGACGAACCACTAGTTGAACTTATAATTGAAGGAGATGAGTTTGGTGAGAATGGTGGTGAACGTGGTGATGAAGATGATGATGGCAGATCGACCAAAGTCAATTCGGATCTCTTTGAACGTGGATAGTCTCTATTGATTGCGCTCAACGTTTCGTACGATGGTGGTGATTCGGTTGGTGTCGGGTCTTCTGGAAGAGGTTGCTTTTCAATGATCATGACGGGCTAATTGAAGAATGACTCGAAAATGGAGATGCGGCCCGCTGGCACTGGCACTCTTTGAACGACTGCGGATGTCTGCTGAATTCAACTGCGCATTGAGCTGCCAATGGCGGCACCTTGAAAGCGGTGCTTGCGGAGCAGAGTGTGAATTTGGCGAATATCATTGTCAAGTTGTCGGCACCGCACCATGTGACCATCATGATACCTCGCTTCACATATAATATCACAGATAATTAGAAATTAATCAACCCTTTGAGACCACAAATAAAACAAAAGTAGAAAGGCGTCGTATGAACAGGGTAGCCTACGGTCTGACACACTGTCGGTGAACGCTGGCGTTAGTAATAGCCACTTGAGAAGTCACGGTGGGTTTGAGGGGTGGGATAGCCTCACATAAACGACTTTCGGAAGAGTGTTTTGAATCGATTGCTGGAGAAACATCTATCGATACTATAGTCGTTAAAGAATTGATAATGTGGTAAGATTTATTACTCCAGAAGTCCTATGGCCACGACGTTTATAGGTAGCATTGCACCTGGCGCCTGGCAATGTTTGGGTCAATAATTTTGCAGGAAAGGGGACTGGCAGGACCTGTAGCTCAGCTGAAGCTGGCACATTTCAATTACATTACGCTACTTTGGAAGACTTACCGATTCGATATAGCTCCTGGCTTGGCCACAGTCAGAGTGTAAGTTGCCATAGATAGTATTCTGGGATGAAACTTCGACGGGTTGAAAAGAGGAATATGGATTCAGCTTTAGTTTGAGTTCGAGATGGTTGTTCTTAAATTCTTGTTGTAGCATAGCCCAAAAGTTTACATCTTATGGAAGAGAACCACGCCTGCGCAGAAGGTGCGGAATGCGAAAGTTTCTAATATGTTTTGGATGATGGATAAAAGGAGAGACTCGGACAAATTCAAGGTCAGGAAGTCTCCTACGGAACCCCCCTCTTACGACGACCGCTGCTGAATCGCCGCGGCGTCGTCATGACTGCAACGTTTGTCGTCAATATGTTCGTCAGGAGCAGCCCAAAAATACTGCGCACCATCATTCTACCATATGGCTCTCCTGCTGTGGCAGTGCAAACAGACATCTCGGATAATAGATTAGATCACAGATTAATTATTAGACTACAGACTCGGCCGAACTCGGGACGACAAACCCAAAAGCTGGGCGTGCAGGTGACAAACCGAGCCTTTTACCTTGTAACCACGACGCCGAGTTCAGTCAGCGGTTCATCTGGACTACTCCACTGCCATGCTACCCTCAGGCTCGGCCCTTTCTGGAGAAACATGGATCATCAAACTTGCAACTACTTACAACAGGAAACAAAAGCTTCGGATCTTGTGCTTCCTGATGACACTATGTAACCAGTTTTGAATAGATGAGCGCCTGCTCGGCCTATCTGCCGCTGACTTATTTATGTCTGCACGTGTCATCGTTCGGTCATCGTTCCGACTTGAAACCTAACTGCTTCTTGATGACGATAACAAAATAATGTTCTGCTCTTCAAGCTTCAACCGTAGACGCGGGATTTATGACATTGGCTGACTTCCCATAACGCGAACTTGAATGATGTTTTCTCAACGTCGTGTCTACCGTGCCGACACTGCCGAGGTAACCCATGGGTTATCACAGGTTGTGGGTAGACACGAGCATGGCTTACGACTGTAGTTATGTATAAATTTTCGAAGGAGAAAAGAAGGACATACTGATCTATTTTTTCAGCTGTCAGCTGTCTGTCGGTAACTCTGACTCTCCGAGTCCTCAGTCAATGGCATTATTACTGTATTAACAACTTGTGATGGCAGTTCATTGACGAGATTGACTTGGAAGTTCATACGACCCATGCCGTAGATAAAGCCATGAATGGCCAGTGGCGAAGGAATAAGCTGGAAGAGCAACGTTCCCCTCCACCGGTTTACGGGAAAGGAAGATCAAAACGCCTTTCCCCAGATTTCGCTCCGGGAGGACTTAGATCCTTCCGTTTATCGATGGAGCAACTAGGAGCAACTTCGGTGTACCAAATTACTAAGGCACGGCTTCGACGCGGGCTTATTTTAATGTAAATACCAGCCACATGATACTTTTCTACAGTACCTCTATAGGACCCCCGTCTATTGTGCAAACGGTTAGATCCCAATCCGGACAAATTTTCTGAATTTTTGCAAAACGGCCGGGTGCCAATCCGGACAGAAAGTGGTCAAAACCCGAAACTAGCCAGACCCTGGGACCGGACAAGATCCCCCAAAGGTCTATATACCCTCAGGCTGCAGTCCGGACATAAAATCCCATGGTGAAGTAGTCTATTGTGTATAACGCTTTGTGCAGCTTTTCAGTAGTCAAAAGTTCAAATCTCCTATAGTGCACCGTGTGCACGATATATATTTGTTTTTATTTTATTTTATGCCATGGTCGCTCCAGTTTCTTTGCCTCATTGACGCCAAGTTATCTCCTGCACAGTCGGGGGCGTCTTCCATTGAATTGTCATCAGTGGCCTGGAGCATTTTCCAGCCCCTGGACAAGCCAGATCCGCCTATCCGGCCGGATTTTCGCTGAAAATTACCCAAATCCAGCAGCCCGGACAAAATTCCAAAATTTGAGGTCAGGCCGGGTACAATCCGGACAAAAACTGCCAAATGGCGTCCGGACAAAACACCCATCTTCGGGATCTAGCCGTTTGCGCTATAGACGGGGGTCCTACCTCTATCTTATTTCGGATTTATATGGCACGTGGGTATTCCGTTGTAGTGAATTGATTTACCTTGGCTGTACATTAGTGCCAGATTTGACATGTTTATTAGGCCCATGACCTTTTGAATAAATTATCCAATCCCCGAAGTTATTCCCGAATTCTATTAAATCAAATTTAAATTAGACATGATCAAATATTTCGTGTTGTTGTTTTAAAAAAAATAACGGTGCGTAAATTCCGAGGTGGCGTCCTTAGATAAAGCGCACTTCGGACCTCAAATAAAACCAATTATGGCAAGAAGATAAATGACATTAAGAATTTCAGAAGAATGTCACGATGAAAAGAAAAGAAAAAGACGAAACTGGACACTCACTAGGAAAGAATTCGAATTTGCTTTGGATATTTTGCTTAGCCTTCCTTCACTTAAAAAAACCAGCAAGGCTTATCAGAGCTCCAGGATGACCTTCAGCATCTGTGGTAACAGTGTTCAAAGTATCTCGGAGATTAAATGTTAAAGTAGTCACGCGTTGCTACACGATACGAAAAATAGCGAAAAATAAGTCACTGAGGGTCCACGGCAGTCGGCTGCCATTTACCGGCGGTGACACAAAGTAATGGAACGGAAGTTTAGACTGACAGAACCTTGACAAAAGTACTAATTAACAGTGATTAGTAACAAGTTTTATGTGGGTCCATTGCGCCCCTGCAAATTTTGGATAATTGTTACGCGTAATCACTGTAGGAAATAATACAAACCGTACGCCGTTCCGATATTTCAAATTCTCTACATTTCTTCCGCGTTTATTTCCTTATATTCTTTTGTCTTTTACCGATGATTGTAACTAACCATTTTTTGATATATCACATGAAGCCGTTACTCTCGGATACTCACTCGTATCCTCGAGTATATATATATTTCTCTCTACTTCGTAGTTAGTACCTCAGTCCATTTATTCGAGACTGAGGTTAGTACTCTTTTTACTTTACTATCAAACATCTTATTAACAAACCAGTAGTTGTACTATTTCAATAGGTACAACTTATATGAATACAAGTCCATTTATTCGAGACTGAGTTGTACTATTTCAATAATCACAGATTCACACTGGCTTTGGATATTCGGTTTGTATCTAATAATCTATTTGGCTGTTATGGACTGTCACGCATTGGTAAGCTGAGATCGTGCTCTAAAAGTGTCGATGCGCTTCAGGTTCAACCCTGATTGCCCAATTTGTCTTGTCACAGATATATAAGTACAAATGCGAATTTACGAAGTAAGTGTGCAAACGGTTATGCGAGACTGTAAAGGTTCGTACAACAGCGGCATCTTGAGTCAGACTTGAGAGTCATGAAGCCGTGTCAACGCCGTTGTCATGCCGCCTCGACCCAAATGTGGAACGGCATGACTCAGACTACGGCATTGCCACGGTCCGCTGACAATTTGAGTGACTCTTCGTAACGTTTCCCAGAAGACGATGCAGGTCGTTCCTCTGATTCCCATTCAAGACTTTGAGTTTGGATTTACGACATGCAATCACTTACAACATCCTAAAATCCGATTAATCAGACTCAATGATCGCCAATTGGGAGTGCACAAAGTCTCGTCGAAAACGACTCATAAAGTCGTTCAGCCTCCAAACCCAACATTGACCAAAGGAGATCCTCCCCCTCCAGATACAGCTTGGGAAGCCTTTTACCCAGAAGGAAGTATCAATCCAACTGCAGATATTCCAGGTGGTTTCAGTTTGTATTTGTCGGGACCACAGGATTTCGCTGACAGGTTGGAAACGGCATCCGAAGTGGTGATGAGCTATCGGATGATGCTACAGGATGGGTGGGAATGGAAGAAAGGCGGTAAGCTTCCTGGCGTCTGTAAGTATCATATTCAACTCGGGGATTTCTCCAGCCCTTAGTCACTTTCTAGTCGGCGGTGTTGGCGAATTATCATATGGATGCAGCGGGGGTAGAAAGGAACATCGTTGTCAATGTTTTAATCTACGACCCATGTGGAGGTGACTGCCATGTGCATTTCATGTTTCTGAAAGATTTTTTATTGAGTCTACGTACGGCCGTCTAGACCAGAATCTGTGGCAGAACTTTACACTTATCTGCCTCTGACGCCAGAGAATGCAGAGCGTCTAAAATCTGTACCACCGCGTTCCGTAGAAAACAACGATTATGGATTCTCAGTCGGGCGAGGTGCCTTCCACCTTGACGCTGCTGTTGGTCAATGGGTGGCCATTGCATTGCGGACAAAGCTAAATGACGTGGGTTCTACTAATGGTTGTTCATATTTTCATCAACGCGAAACAAAAAATAGTAACTAACGTAGACTTATTCTCATAAAGGACAGATCCAGCTATGGATAGATGGGAACTCGGTTATAAATATTGATGGCCTTTCTCTGCAGGAGACTGAAGCTGGCAATATCAAAGGAATGCACTTTCAAACATTTTTCGGAGGTATCTTACTTATCATTCACATGGTTCCCAACATTTAAACTTTTTGCAGGCCATGGACAGGATTGGGCCTCACCCAAAGATCAAAGAGCTTGGTTTGCCGATATCACAGGGACCATTATTTGTTAACCTGCCTAGGATATAAGAAGTCTGCACCCTTATAAAAGTTAAACGTTCATACTCCGATATTAATTAAGTAGAAGTAAGCTTCGCTGCAAATTTACTTTAATAAATAAAATTAAGTACCGATTCTGGGTTTTTTAAACTGAATCGGGTCAATATAATACGGCTGTAATACGGAGCCGCGCTCCCGTGGGGTGTCACATGATTGAATGGCTGTAAAGACAACTTGTCCCCCATTGGTCCCCCATTCGGCCCAGAAACTATCAACCAAGGAACACATAAATTACACAACAACGCAATGTGCGTAAGCTCTTCATGACGAGAATGATGTAATGTACTAATTATTAACTTTTTTACAAGGAAGCAGTGGCGCTTGAATATAGCATCGACGGGGATAGGCGTGGCCTGTGAAGCAAATATTGGCAAATAATGATGCAGGAATGATATCCCATCGTTAGGCTTGTAAAGTATAACATTTTGAATTTTATACTCACCCCCCTCCATTTGGTACTGAAGGTGTTGTACATCGATGTATTATATGTCCGAGTTCAAGCCTATGATAGAGTGCTATCTATTCAATATCTCCGAAGTTTTGTTAAGCCTCCGATTCCCGCAACGCTCGCGGGTATCATGGCCAACAAACCCGAACATCGTACGAACTCGACCAGACCCGACCTCGCATTTTAGAATTCAACACGGACAAATATCACCAGATATCGATGTCAAAAATACTTGGTGGGCTGAAGGACCCATTTTCGCACACACGCTATGGAGTACTATATTAATAACGAGGTTTTAGTGCCGCGACTTTTTGTCAAGCTTCACAAGTTCTTGGAACACCATGCTTTACACTCGAAACCCAGTCTATGCTCCCCTTGATGGTACTGTTAACATCCCCGAAACCATCGAGTTCAACTGGAAACATAACGCCGACTACCCTGCCTTTGCCTACGACGACACTGATCATATAACAGAGATATCAAACCTTGAGTTTGGAAGAGCTTGTCATCGTGCAGCTCATGCACTCAGACCAGGATGCGACACAACAACTCGACCAACGGTAGGATTCATCGCTCTGACAGATGTCCTACAATACCAAGCGATAGTTGTTGGAATGATGCGAGCTAATCTTGTGGTAAGTGATTTTATTTTTTGACATTTTTATTTTCATCACTGATGCGAAGGGTATGTGAACGATAGCCATTTCCCATTTCGCCACGGAACACTCCAGCTGCAATCGCTAATCTTCTCATGCAATCGTCTTCTCATCGTCTGATTGCGACTTGTGAAACGCTTAGTGATCTTATCAAAGCTGTGAAAAAAGAGATATTCGCCAAGGACCCGACATATGGACTGTCGATCGAGGAGTTACCTTCTCTCGATGTTATTTTCCCCCGGTTGGGCGTTGAAAGGAAAGAGGACCCATTTTCTCCCTATCCTGCTATAGAAAGAAGACCGGATCTTTCAGAAGTCTGCATGTACCTTCATTCTTCTGGAAGCACCGGTCTACCAAAGCTTATTCCCCAGACTCACAAAGCATTGATCAATTGGGCCGATTACCGTAAGTTGATATAAAGTTACCATATTCCTTCCCTTTCTAACGACACCCTAACTATTCCAGCATGCGGTACTGGCTTTCGCGACTTCACACCACGTGCCAGAATTGCCGGAATGCATCTTCCGCCTTTCCATACCCTAGGATTCATGGTTCAAGTCCTGTATGCTCTGCGCAGCTGCACGACTATCGGTCTTTTTCCTCCCGTGGCGAAAAAGCCCCATCTATTGCCTATCATGCCAACACCTGAAAATATCCTTGATCATACGCGAAGAACGAAATCAAATGGGATTATCGCGATTCCTTCTATTATCCAGGTCTGGTCTCAAGATCCTAAATCTGTTGAGATATTGAAGAGTTTAGAATTTGTGGTAAGCGGACTTTTCTCGCTTTTCGGAAGTTGGGTTTTATTTTTAAAATATTTTTTTGTTCACAGGTTTATTCTGGAGGAGGAATCTCCCCAAAAATCGGCGAATCATTATATTCTGCTGGAGTCAAGTTGTATACCTCCTATGGAACAACAGAGACAGGCTCTACTACTCATCCTTTCAAACGAAGAAAGGAAGACGAAGCCGCCTGGGCTTATATCGAGTTCGGTGAAAATAAAAATATTAGGTGGATGCCTCAGGGCGATGGAACGTACGAATGCCAATTTCGGGTCAGCAACTTCCTCGACCTTGCATTTAAATAACTCACAGATGGATTAGACATGCAATACACATGTATTGTCAATCGAAAACTTACCTGACATCCGAGGATATGCAACATCGGATCTGTTTGTTAAACATCCAACTAAAGACTACCTTTGGAAGATGTAAGTCCTCTTCCTACCTCGATGACTGTAAGAAGGCTTATTATGTATTATTAGCGTCGGTCGTATCGATGATGTTGTTATTCATTCTTCTGGAGAGAAAACTGTACCTGCTCCAATCGAGGACGTCGTTATGAGCAGTCCCTAGTGAGTCGACTCTCTGAACCGTTCTTGTCGAGACTAAGGGATTTCACTAAGCGTCATGGGAGTTATCGTGTTCGGTCAAGCGCATGATCGGGCTGGTATACTCATCGAGCCCAAGGCGGAGTACGCAATCGATATCGAGGATGAAGGTCAATTGGATAAGTTCAGAAGTCTTCTCTGGTTAGTCCATTAACTGGAACATTGTTTATAAAACTGAACGCATCCTTTTGTAGGCCGACTATAGACGAAGCCAATAAAGTGGCCCCTTCGTTCAGTAGAATCTTCAAGGAAATGATCTTGGTCACACACAAAGACAAGCCGCTGCCTCGTACTGGAAAAGGCACGTTGATGAGAAAAGCAGCTTTGAAGGAATACCGTACCGAGATAGAGACACTGTCGGTCCTTTTCCTGCCTCGTTCTAAAACACTCGATTGACACATATCACATTAGGTATGCAAGTGTAGAGAGTGCACACAAGACTGAGTGGATTGCGCCTCCTGCTTCATGGGACGCAACTCCTGTTATAAAATGGCTTGTGGACCACGTCCGAGAATTAAACTCTGGAAAAGCTATCTCGCCTTGCGTGGACATCTTCGAGCACGGATTTGATAGGTAATTAATATCCTTCAGGCATCCAAGAGAAAGCTTACTCAAGTATATATCTACAGTTTGAGTGCTACAATTCTACGATCTCGAATTACGCGTGCACTGCAATCAACGACGTCCAAGAAAGCAAAGGCTGCAGTCGCACATATCAGCCAGAATATCGTTTACGCTTATCCTTCAATTGATCGATTGACGGATTATCTCGTCAATTTGGTCGCTGATCCTAACATGACTGAAAACGTCAAATGCCAAAGCCACGTGGACCAAATCGAGACGATGATTGATCAATACTCAAACCCTTGGCGAACAATCAGAGGGAATGCCCAGCCTGGTACGGTCGTCTTACTGACAGGCTCAACCGGAAATCTCGGCTCTCACATTCTTGAGGCATTGTTACGAGACCCAAGAATCTTACGGATCTATGCTTTCAACCGACCTTCATCTCGTACGGTCTCACTCCTACACCGTCACAAAGAACGATTCGACGACAAGGGCTTTAATAAAGCATTGTTGACCTCTCAGAAACTTACATTCATAGAGGGAGATACGTCGCATGATAACTTAGGGGTTCCATTGTCAGTATATAACGAGGTATATACTCTCCCTGGCCACTTCCAGTAACGAGCGTAACTGACACTATGTATCTCAGCTCCGGAACTCCGTCGATGTCATCATTCATTCTGCTTGGAGACTCAATTTCAACTTGTCTCTTTCATCGTTTGACTCGAGCATGCGGGGTACGCGAAACTTGATCGACTTTGCTCACGATTGCATTAATGTGTCGAGGCTCAAATTTGTCTTCACTTCTTCTATTGCTTCTGCCTTTTCCTGGGGCTCATCGCGAAGACCATATCCCGAAGAAACCATCAACGATGCACGTTTCGCCATTGGCAATGGTTACGGCGAGAGCAAATATGTGTCAGAACGGGTATTTTTCTTTTTTCCTTTGCGTTGTGTTGTTCAGTCTGTTGACCTTTGACCCTCTCTCCCTCTAGCTCCTTGTTACATCTGGCATTGACGCATGCTCCCTGAGGATCGGGCAGATTAGTGGTGGGTATTCAAATGGCGCTTGGGCTATAACGGATTGGGTACCAATCTTGGTAAAATCGAGTTTGGCTTTGGGTGTGCTGCCGTTGGCTAATGGGGTGATTTACTTTGTCTAAAAGACTTATCGATATCATTATTAACGTTCTTCAAAGGTTGTGTCCTGGGCCCCGGTGGATGCCGTCTCGAATTGCATCACGGAGCTGACCTTTCACAATGAGCGCCTCCCGCCCGTGTTGAACGTTGTCCATCCCAGGCCGACGGAATGGAACACTGTCATCAAACTCATCGGCGACGCTCTTGTTGCACAAAAAAAGCTTGAATCACCTCTTGCTTTTGTTTCTTTCCAAAAATGGTTTTCTATTTTGGAGGCCCACGCGCAATCGGCTAATGAGCTAAGGATAGTACGTCTAATTCTTCTTTGGTCCCTTATCCTTTTAAAAATATAAATTCTCACTTTTTTTTAATCCTTTGCACAGCCTGCTGTCAAACTTCTTGATTTCTTCCGACAAATGTCAGTTGGCGATTTGCAAGTAACGTCAGATGGCCGATTGAATGCCGAAGCAGGAGGGTTGACCAATTTTTCTACTTCCAAGACGCAAGATATCAGTAAAGCTATGAGAGACTTGAAACCATTGGTTTCTAAAGATATTGAACAATGGGTGAAGTATTGGGATGCGACAGGTCTGTTTAATGATATCTAAAAATGATTTCATCACCTGTTACTTGCTAGTGGCTATCCATAACATATATGTATGTATTACCTTGGTTACAAACCCCCTCATTATTTTTTGTGATACTTGTTGTTTTTTTGGATACATTCCGTTTACATCCTTCTCCATCATTAATCTTCATACGTTACAAAACTGGTCATTTCATTTTGTTAGAATCTACCTACTTTCCTGGTATCTAATGTCACGTCCCGTACCACCATACCGCCGTCAATCTATTCAGTTCGACTAGCCTGTCATCTTCCACCATCAGATTCGATAACTATGGATCAAAGCCTCGGGAACTTCGTGATAGAGGTTAAAGAGATTCAGGGTTCCGCAATATCAACGAGGACATAAGTTGGACATAAGGTAGTGTTTCTCCCGCGAACATACATGCTGCAGCTTGTAATCCTCACCGGAAATTGGGATGACCACTTCTTCTAATCCCTCCAGTCTCGATGCGCGCGTACGGCTGAGTATCGTAGGTAAGTTTCCACTATCAGATTTATGTAGTACGATAACTATGGATCAAAGCCTCGGATACTCCGTGATAGAGGGTTAAAGAAATTCAGGCTCCCAAACAGAGAGGACGCAATATCGACGAGGACATAAGGTAGAGTTTGCCTTTGAGAGTGGTAGTCAGTGAAAGCATAGGCTATTAGGCTATGAACAATAGGTTGAACCCATTTCCCCTCGACATTTCTCCCGCGAATATGCATGAGGCTGCAGCTTGCGACCTCGACCAGAAATTGGGGCTTTGACACCTTCTTCTAATCTCTTCCGTCCCGGTGCGCGCGGCTGAGTTTCACAAGTAGCTATTGCGGTCGATCATATGTCAAATGGACAATGGGTTCGTCACCGTGGTGTGCAGAACAAAACTGCCGCCTTAATGTACACTATTGTAATGAGCGGGTCATAGCCAGATACAGAATAACATAATTCAGACTTAGTCCCTCTGTTAAACTTTGAAAAAAACCGTCCAAAGATTTAATCGATTACGTTCAAGAAGTACACAAGAAGTACACTTGGAATGAATCGTATTCGGAAGCAAGCGGATGCGAAAGTTGTGGCCGACTTAATTTTTACTTCATTCGCTGAACCATTGGTGATCAATAATATCGTGGGGGCGTGCTCGATTATCCGGTCGAAGGTTCAATAACGTATTCAAAAAGGCAGTCGTTCCGACTACATCGCTCTTCTCGATATGCCTTTCCAGGACAGACCGAAGAGATATTGGGTAATATGTTGTGTTAAGATGCATATTTCCTACAAATTTATACGCGACTTATTAATTGGCGAATTCAATAGCCTGGATCGAAAGATAAAAAAATCGTACCTTCTGCGGTAAACCACCGACTACTATATTTCCCAACGTGAATTAGGTCGTGGGGAATTTCTCCGAATAATTCAATCATTTGGATAAGATGAGATTCTTCGTTTGTAATGTGAAGTTCTGAGGTTTGGAATGTGGGATCAAATAGAGCGTCCCCGGTGAGTAGTTCGAAAAGCTATAGAAATCTATCAATCAGTTGAAGGCTGTTTCAATGGTGAAAGTGCAACGTACAACACATCCAAGGGACCACATATCGGCACTTGTTCCACAGTGGGCTCCAAGAAGTGCCTCAGGACCCCGCAATGCTTGGCCACCAATGTAGTCTGGTCGTCGATGACTTTCTACACTCTGTTACATGAGCAGGAGAACAACTTGGGTTCCGGCGAGACTGACCCCGATTATCTGTGCTGGAAAGACGGAATACAGATGTTGCATCTGGCAAGACAAAACCATCTCCATCAAATAAATTTCCCACTGACAGCTCTGAAGGACGTAAGGATGTCTGGGTTTCAGCGCGTAATTGAGAAATCAAGGATTTCAGGTCAGTCGGCGACAATAGAATATTGTTGGGGCTGATATCTAGCCGTTGGGGGGTAGAGTCAGTAAGTAGTCCCACTTTCGAGGTTGCATTACAACGTTATCAAGAAATTTACCATTATACGCAATCCCATGTGTGCCATGGAAGTCCTCCAGCCCTCGAATGACATCTCTCGCAATAAGCTTTACGACTTGTATGGGTAGCTGGTCGCCGATGTGAGCACATAAATCGGCAACGGACGCAAATCGTTCAGTAGGATTAAGCGCATCCCAAAGGTGACCAGGAAGATACACCTCCCTAGGACAAGGTTGAACATGATGCTGGGTAGCTGTGCAAGGGTTTGATATGTGATAGACGTTGACTTTCCTTCTAGGTAAAGATATTCGCATAAAACACATGAGAGATTTCAGTTTGGCGATAATCATTTTTTGCGTCCGATGCATCTGTAAGAGGGAGGGAAAGGAGTATGGCGGTATGAGTTCAAGGGACGATGTATCTCGCGGCTTTTCGTTACCTGGAAATGCCATCTTCTCCCTTTGCTTCGATTAAAGCCTCTTTGTCAGATGAAGGAGAGAAGCCGAGGCCCCGAAGGCTGGTCAAGAAAGGTTAGTAAGGCGAGCATTTAGGGAGCATAGTATGAAGGCTGCGCCGAGATGACTATAAATTCAATCATTACGTGTAGGAGTGGATTCCTTCCCGGGTGTGATTGTAAAGCCTTCCAGACTTCAATGGTGGTTTGAGTAACTGATGGCGGACCTAGAGGGAACGCAACCGCTACCGCTGAATGAAATCACAACAGCCTTGAGCCTTGCCCCTGATTAAAACTTATAACGTATTAATAGATTAGCACAAGGCAGCGAAGCCGACAAGAGAACTCACCTAATATTCGAGCAGCTTGAAACTCTCCAGATGCAAAATCTCGTGTGTTTTTCAAACAACGTTTACTCCCAACCTGACTTGGTCAGACTTAGGTTAGCGTCAATGCTTCGCAATTTCAATTCACCGGAATCTGAGGAGGATAAAACACAGAGCAGTGAAGCAGCAATTACAAAAGCCAAGCCGGTAAAAGCATATGCGAATCTATTGGAAACGTAAATCCGAACATGGACATGATTGAATCACGCATCGGCCATTGAAATATCGTTATCGCCACTTGCGTATTCTTCCCGTAACGCCACAGCTGCCTCAGTGATAATAGCCAACTTCTCTCGCATGACCTTGATTGCTTCGGGTAGCAACCTTTCCGGAGCATACGGCCCTTCCGATTCGACGCAAACTACAAGACCCGGTCAAAATTTAACGATGACAGGGATGATAATACATAGGGACATACATAGAAAATAATCTCGCACACGACTCAAATCGACCGAGTCTGCGAATTCCGGATATCGGAATACCTCCCGACTTACTGTGTCCTTCCGGACGTTTTGTTCATCCACGCTAGCTTCTTGAGTTCGAGGATCAATTTTGATTACTCCGGGAGAAAAACATTTCTGGAATTTTTCAGTGAGGCGGGGTGGTATTGGTTTTTTGATGATGATATGAGGTAGTAGACGATACGAAGCCGTTGCTAATCAAACGTCGTTCAATAATTCGAATGGTAGAGAGATGAGATCAAACGTACCAACGGGACAGAATTTAGCATGATCCTTCCCAACGCCCTTGACTGCATGCAATTCCATGTTGACCCGTTGACCTGGTCTCAATTTTGCCAACACAATGTTAGGATTTGTAGGCGCTGGAGGATTTCCTGCGAACACTTCCTCTTGCTCTCCTGCGGGCACCCATACGAAATGAGAAGAAAGAAGCTCATGGTTGATATAAAGCTCATGGTCCTTCGTAGATCCTTTAGGTGCATTTGGGTTTCGCTGGCAAGTAAGATCAATTTGGAACACGACGGTGTTACGATCCATGGCTTGATCAGTTGGGCCTGAAAAGAGGGTAGAGATGAAGATATGATACATTGAAAAAAGGACCGACACACTTTTCTTCATAACCATCAACGTCGGATCCACGTTGAGTGGTACGAGGCCCAGCCTATGTGACAAGACTTCGTCTACGATAACGGTCGTGTTATCCCAGACATAAACATTTTCGATGCACACAGTAGGTACCTATTAAAAAATGTCAAGTCAAGAGGGCAACGAGGGTCATTTGGCAAAGACCTCGGCAATCATTATCCGTCGGAATGCATTCGCTATCGATGCATCCACTCCAACGACGTCGAATTCTATGGAGCGATTGGAAAGACGCTGGACTTTTACCTTCAATTTCTACCCTTGCGAACAGGTTTTATTCAACAAGAATTGTTGGCAGAGCTTTCGAGAAGGACGCACCTTTTTGAATTTTGGCAGGTTCCAAGAATGGTCCTCATGTGGATAATGTCCTGGATATTCTGTATTAGATACGTTGGTGACACGCTCTGGCTGTACTCCAACAAGTCTACGTTGGTCAAATGATTGTGAAGGCATTAGATAGCAGTTTAAGATCGAAATGAAAAAAATTATTATAAACTTTACCACGGTTTTATTTAATGCTGACTCATCCACAGCCGTTGTTTGTGCGTATTGTGATGTGACACCAGTTACACGACCACTGGCCCATCCTCGACAATGCTAATGGCGCTCTTTCCTGTCATCTCTGTACCCATCTTATGCAGGTTCATATTCTCTGAGAGCGAAAATACAGCAGATGCATGGAGACTAGACTGAGACCTTTTTCCATACAATGCTAACTTGCTAGTGCGACGATTGGCTCAGCAAGTTTTTCCCTTGCTATTCTCTTCTCGAGGCCTACCATTGAATTTGGACTACGCAAATTAAACGGAACATCATTGACGATGGACTCGAAACTCGTTCCTTTCTAATTCCGCATTTAAAACTCCTTTGTGTGAGCGCCAAACGACGGAGGGGGTAGCAGGTGGATACATCAACACCCCTGGCGATCAGCTCTTCCTGTAGCTCGTTTAGGTAGATTTTTGGACAGGCATCTAAGGGATACCATGTAATTCATGTCGCCTTTGTTCAGAGCACGGCTATGTCCATACGATCTGCAAACAAAGAGGTTTTCGAAGGCACCAAAATCGCGGTGAAATGATAGATGGTTCTCAGACTGCATCCTGCCAAATCTGCAATTTTCCAAGGAGTCAAATGTTCTTCGTAGTGCCAATTATGGTAGCACACATATCTTGGGGAAATTGGCTCGGAGGTCCATGGAGAGGACAGTACTGAATCGTTGGTTGGGTTGGATTACAACCAGATATGCACCTCCACAATACTCAGTCAGGACATCACGAAGACGTGACTGTCATACACGTACAATGCTGTAAACGGTTCACCCATAGATATTGTGATGTTGTACTAATGAACTTGGACTCATATGTTTTTCCATGAATGTTCACATGATTCTGTTGATCACCAAACCCCAGCACTAAATACATAGGTCTAAGTTATATATCCTCTATGAGTTCGAATCCTAGAAACTGAGCTGAGGGGGAAATCTTGACATACCATCTTCTCCTGTCTCTTTGTTTGGGAATAAATAAAAACAAGTATCAGGAATACTTCGTCTTTCGCTAGGGCCGCTCTCGAGAGGTTCAGTGTCATAGGCTTCATCTTTCCAAACAGCTGCTGCCGAAACGGCGCAGAAAGAGTAGCTTCTGCATCACCATTCAAAATTGCCTACATAACTCTTTGTTAGCTTCCAACGTCGTACGAGTATCGTCTGTTTTACCTTCCACTTTTTTATAAAGTTACCTTCATGGATGATCTCGTACTCCTCTCTGTCATCGGACCATCTCCAGAATCTCGATCTGACAACGAAATATTAGTTGCATGCCATGGATCCCCCTAATCTGAGCGAAATACTCGTTTAAAAGTCCATTTGGTATCCGTTTTATATTTTCTATTGACTTGCGTTCCCCTCGAATCTCGAATGTCTTTTCTCTCCAATCAATCGTTCCTACTGTTATGGGTTCTCCTCCTAGGACAGGATTTGTATCTCTGAGATACGTATACTGTGGTCCCCAAAGTGTGTGGCTCGTCGTCGATATGGAATAAATAATGGAATTGTCATGCGATGCGTGTAATCGAGCGTTCAGCACATTCGAATCATTGTCGAATGTAGCCTCCATTGGACTAGGAAGAGAATCGTTGGGGATTACGGTGCTTATTGACCTTCGTGGAGCAGCACCGATTCATTTAAGTTCTTTTTCCATATCACATGGACGACGGCAGTGTACTTTGGTCCTCCACACATCAAGGCATCATGCTTATCCATAGCGCCGAATGATTAGGACATCTCAAAGGTTTGTGGTCCAAAATATGTCTTCCGGAGTCCAAGGTATAAGGTTGTATAGGCGTCACGGCGGTATCCACCTTGAGCCCGAACTCCAATATGTCTGCATACAATGGAAATGCTTCCATTCAAGCTGACTCCACTGAGATATTATGTGATCCAGCGTGGTATGTGGACATTCAGCCAGCGACTGACACTGACTGACATCGGCCATAACACAGATCATCTGATTCCGTACCATCATTAGACGCCTAGCTGGAATTTGAATCGACCAGGCAGACTACAGTCTAACTCACCCTGGCGTAAATATTTCGCACTGATCTGTGTTGGCCTGACCTATGGACGGTAATTTAGGCCGTGGTGTACACTGTAATGTGAGAGATCAATGATGCCAGACCGGAAATTAATTTGCCGTTTTGCTGATGTAACAGCATTCTAGTCATCATGTTGTCCTGAAACACAGAATCCAACGCCAACTACACACGCCGGTAAACGCCACAACGATAGCGATCGCTCAATTCCTGCGCTGGCGGCGAACTAGGAGCATGAATGCTAGCGCTCAAATCTTTCCTCATCGGAGAGGGCGCATGCATAATGGCGCTTAGGTCCGGTCTCGGCGGAGAGGGAGGTGAATAACAATAGTGCGAACTAGTACTTGAACTCTGGTCTGACGGGAACGTGAGGCGCAGAGGAGGCGGCCTTAGGGTTGAGAGACTCTGTAGAAGACGTCTCGATAGAATGGATACTTGTTAATTGTGAAAATAAAAAGTAAATGACAATATGTACCATTGTATTTTAAGTGCTGCTCAGGCTCCTCATAAGAGCAGGTGGCAAAGGTTCATCAGGAGCCTGAAACTAATCGAAAAACTAATCAGTGTTTAACAGACTTTACTGAATGGCGGACATACAGAAGCCTTGTTGATTATAGGAATATTCTCCTAAAAGCTTACATTCAAGTTGACTCCATTGAGATATTATGTTGTCCAGCCCGGTATGTATTGGCCTGATATATGGACGGTAATCTAGGCCGTGGTATACACTGTAATGTGGGAGATGAATATGATGCTAGACGGTCAGTGACTCAGGTCTTGGCTGTGGAAATGTGACTGTCAGTCACATCAAACGCTGCTGTGTAAGACCCTGTAACCTTCCTTCGTACCACCCATCCATTCAGCATGTAGTCTTGACCTCATTGCACTGACACCTTCCTTGTCTAAATTATTGAAATTATGGCCGACTCGGAAACAAAACAAACCACTCCTGTATAAAAATTACTCATGAGCAAAATTGCGGCGGACAGAGAGCTCTGGCAGTTGAAGTAGGAACAAGACGTGATATATCTAAAATATGACCGTTAGGTGATGCATGGACGTTCAAATTACGAGGTAGGGTCTTTTTTTCGTCTCACAATCAAATCAATTGTGATATTGTGGTTGTTAGTAATACGAGTAGACTCGTGACCAGCCGGAGAGACGGCTTACAGCGTCAACAAGGAAACCTTGTTCTCTTCCTCATAGAGGGAACGGTCACCGGTCTATAATACGAGCTTAGTCAACAAAAGTCAACAAACTCATTCTCTGTGGATGGCCTCATATCGATATCTAAATGAATTCCTGATCTTTTTCGTTTTTCTGCTCAGCACACAGGACTAGAAAACGAGCTGCAGGAGTTGTCCCCACCAGAAACCCTTCTATCCAAACAAGTACCAGTACTCTAAGCTCTTCACGACACCTACCATGCTGATTGGGCTCAGAAACACCATCATGCGTGGCTGCACATTAGTACACACCAGTACATCACCCACGTCATACCCCGGGTCAGTTCGTGATGCAAACCGTATCTGATGCTGACCAGGCTTCGGGATCCTCCATGGAATTAACGCAACTGGTGATTTTTCATGACTCCCGAGAACGCTTTAATCCGTACAAATGCCCACATAGCCGTCTGATCAGAAATTGTGCAGTGATAGAAGACGTAGTAGAATCGGTGGATGTTTTGGGCACGCACGGCGCAGGAACTGGTAAGTCAGCTGCTGTTCAAACGATTGCTTACTTCTTGCTCTCCTGCGGGCTCCCAGACGAGATGAGAAGAAAGCTCAGGGTTTATACAAAGCTCATGGTCCTTCGTAGATCCTTTATGTGCATTCGGGTTTCACTTGCAAGTGAGATCAATTTGGAACACGACGGTTGCGCAAGATAAGAGTATAGGAAGTAGCAAGAAGTGGGCCAGCGCAAGAGTGTCAAGGATGTTTGTATGAACCATCACATACGACTGCCGGTTAGGATGAGGTTTTTGGTACCTGTATTACTTTTATTCGAATTATAGACCTTGACTCACTTCACGCTTCAGCGTGGCAAACCGGTACAGCCACTGCACACGCTCTCTTCATGGAGTCCATCATCATCATCTCGAGTGAAAGGCCATCTAGGAACAATCGCGTAGTAAAGGTTGCTCGATCTTTCAAAAAGCAGTTATCTTCCCTTTTGCATTTGAAGCGCCCACCTACATCACCATCAATCGATGTGGGTTCGAGCTCTGGTAATCATATGGCGGTCGTGGATGCAGGAATAAGGTGGGCAACTAAGCCCTGTTGTCTGATATTACTTATTATCCTTATACTTTCAAGTAGTTCGTCGCTCGAAATAGTCCCTATGGTCACCGTCGAGCCCCCACTTACCACAGCGGTTGCGAGTACGGAAGCATACACGGCGCCCTCTCCAATCTCCGTACCCATTTCAGCATCCGGACCTGCTATGCCCGGGCAACTTGGTTCCGCTAGTAGCCAAGGACTAGAGATTCCACCCATGGTCAGCGTCTATGCTGCGCTCACCATCATCGTCACTAATTCCTGCTCATGCAGCACACATCTCCAAACACCCATAACCCAATATCACTCTTCCAAGGTGTCCACAATGTATACCTGCATCAGCTGACAACCAACATAGCCAATGTGGGCGTCTATGCGATCCGAACAAAGGGGTTTTTGAGGGTACCAAAATCACCGTGCAATGATAATAATAATAGCATATATTATACAGTTTTCAGACCGTAAGCTGCCAAATCTGAGGCGTCAACTGTTCTTCGTAGTGCCAATGATACGAGTACGCATATCCAAGAGGGACAGTACTGAGTCGCTGGTTGATGTTGGCTTGGGTTGGATTAAAACCAGGTATGCGCGCAGCGCCTTCTATATCCTCTATGAGTTCGAATCCTAGAAACTGAGCTGGGGGGGAATCTTGACTTACCTTCCTGTCCCGCCTCTTCGTTTGGGAATAAATCAAGACAAGTATCAGAAATACTTCGTCTTTCGCTAGGGCCGTTCGCGAGAGATTCAGTACCATAGGCTTCGTCTTTCCAAACAGCTGCGACCGAAACGGCACAGAAAGAGTAGCTTCTGCATCATTATTCTTCGCGCTTAAAAGTCCCTGTGTAACTATTTGTTAACTTCCAACTATCGTACGAGTATCGCCTGTTTACCTTCCACATCCTTTTTTTGTAGACGATCTCGTACTCCTCTCTATCGTCAGACCACCTCCAGAATCTCGATCTGACAGAAATATATTAGTTTCGTGCCATGGATCCCCCTAATCTGAGCGAAATACCCCTTGGAAGAACCCTTTGGTATCCGTTTTATATTTTTTATTGACTTGCGTTGGCCTTGAATCTCGAATGTCTTTTTTTTCCAATCAATCGTTCCTACCGTTGTGGGTGCTTCTCCTAGGGCAGGATTTGCATCTCTGAGATACGTATACTTTCGTCCCCAAAGTGTCTGACTTGTGGATATGGCATAGATAATTGAATTGTCATGCGATGACTGTAATCGAGTGTTCAGCAAATTCGCGTGGTTGTCGAATATAGCCTCCATTGGACTAGGAAGAGAACCGTTGGGGATTGCAGTGCTTAAACCTTAGCATCAGGAAGAAGGTGTTTTTAACCTTAGTTTCCAAAGGTTTCTCTGAAAAAACGCCTAAAAACATCCATGGAAACTTATCTCACGTAGACGTTGCCTAAGTTACATGTCATTGTTTCATTTGTGACCGATATCATTCTGTTGGCTACGTAGTACAAAGTTAAAGATGTTTGGTTAGAATAAAAATTTTGAGGTTTTCGGAAACCTAAAAGCGTCCAAAAACCGCAAAAACCTGGAAACTAAAACGCCATCTTTCTGATTAGTACTGCCTTCGACGTTCGTGGAGGCCGCACTGATGTGTGATTAGGTCAAGTTCTTTTTTCCCATATCATGGCACGGACAACGGCGGTTTGAATTGATTCCTAAATGTCCTTCACACACCACAGCATTATGCCTACCCTTAACGACGAATACTCAGGACGTCTCAAGAGTCTTTGGTTCAAAAATTGTCTTCCGGAGGCATTGCGCCGAAACCAGGAGGATCATGCTTGGAATTAACGAAATCATGATGCAGCAGTGATCAGTAGTAGGCTATCATATATCAAATATTAAGGTGGAGAGTTAAATTCAAGGAGAGCGGTGTTATTTTTATTACTGATACCCCGAACAATATCCCACTCCACACGGAGGACCGTGAATCGTGACACTGTGTATGCGGAGCATGAGAGCAGGTTGTATGAGGTTGTATATAGCCGTCACGGCGGTATCCACCTTGAGCTTGAACTCCAATGTCTGCATACAACGGAAAAGCTTCCATTCAAGTTGACTATATTGGAATATTAGGTTATCCAGCCCGAGACGTGGAAATTCAGCGACCGCTGAACAGACGTCAAGATTCACCATGGAATTAACGCAACAGGTGCGTTTTTCATGACTCCAGAGAACGCTTTGATCCACCCAAATGCCATCCAAATACCCATGTAGCCGTTTGACCATAAATTATGCAGTGGATAGAAGACGTAGTGGAATCAGAGGATGTTTTAGGCACGCACGGCACAGGAGCTGTTAAATCAGCTATTGTTTAAACGATTTCTCCCGCGAATACTGCGGGCACCCATACGAGATGAGAAGGAATAAGTTCATGGGTGATATAGAACTCATGATCCTTCGTAGATTCTTTAGGTGAGTCTGAGTTTCACTCGCAAGTGAAATAAATTTGGAGCACGACTGCTTGGGGGCTGAAAAAATAATTTGAGATGAAGATAAGATATACTGAAAAAGGGACCGACATAATCTTCTTCATAATCATCAACGTAGGATCCACATTGAGTGGTACGAGGCTCAGTCTATGACAAGACGTCGTCTGCGATAACGGTCGTATTCTATCTCAGGCCGCGAGACATAAACATTTCGATGCATGCAGCGGTACCGATCAAATACGAAAACAAAGGTCCAGTCAAGGGACATATAGCAAAACCTCGGCAATCATTATACGTTTAAACACATTCGCTATCGATGCATCCACTCCAACAGCTTTCTAAGGACCAATTGGAAAGACGCTCGACTTTTACATTCAATTTCTAGGGTTTATTCGACAACAAAAATTCCTGGCATAAGGACGCACCTTTACAATTTTGGCAGATTCGAATGATCCTTATGTGGATAATGTGGATGTTCTGTATTATATACGTTGGTGACACGGTCTGGCTGTACTCCAACAAGTCTACGTTGGTCAAATGTTTGTGAAGAGATTATTAGAGGATCAAAATGGGAAATTTATTACATATACACTTTACCACGGTTTGATCCCCTGCACATTTGTGACGACGTTCTCTTCATTGTGACTATCCACCATCATGTCGAGTGAAAGTCCCTCTAGCAACAATCGCGTAGCTCGATCTTTCAAAAAGCACTTATCTTCTCTTTTTCATTCGAAGCGCCCACCTACACCATCATCGATCGAGGTGGATTCAAGCTCTGGTAATCATATGGCGGCGGTGGATGCAGGAACAAGGTGGGTAACTACATTCTGTTGTCTGATATTCATTGATTATTACTTAACATCCTCATGCTTTCAAGTAATTTGCTGCCCGAAATAGTCCCTGTTGTCAACGTCGATCACGTACTTGCCACGGCGGTTGCGAGTACGGAAGCATACACGGCGTCCACTCCAATCTCCGTACCCACTTCAGTAACCAGACCTGCTCTGCCTGGGCAACTTGGTGCTGCTAGTAGCCAAGGACCAGAGATTCCACCCATGGTCAGCGTCTATGCTGCGCTCACCATCGTCGTCACTAATTACTGTTCATGTAGCACACATCACCAAACACCCACGGTCCAATGTCTCTCTTCCAAGGCGCTCACAATGTATACCTGCACCAGCCGACAATCAACATGGCCAACAGTGTAAGCATCATTCTATCTGCGTAGGAGCCAATCGATGTGCTGAGAATTTAATCATCTCGCCAGATCCAGCATGTGTCCAAACCTGATGGACATGAACAATCGAGCTCTCGAATCTTAGTGAGTGTATAATCTTCGGAGTGTAATGATCTTCGCTAAAATCTAACTTCATAGACTGCACTATTTGAGAAACTCCTGCCACGCGCTCAATTTGCTGAATATGATGCAGAATCTCCTGCCCCACGTAACCCATGTACGGAGAACACTCGCAAGGCAATCCTTGACGCGCTGCAAGTGTGGGTAAATGATAATACAACCACAAAGGTATACTGGCTCAATGGGATGGCTGGAACCGGCAAAACGACAATTGCTTACTCATTCAGTGAAATCCTCCATGAAAAGGATTCCCTTGGTGGTACCTTCTTCGCTTCTCACCTTCGGGTTGATACTAGTGATGTTCGTTGCATCATCCCCACCGTTGCCCTTCAGTTGGCCAAGTATTTTCCTTCCCTTTCACAACTTATCCTGGATGTAGTGGAAGCCAATCCTGACTGCTCGTCTTGGAGGATTAGGAATCAATTCCTGAATTTCATTGTTAAACCACTCAATGATGCTTACAGGGATACCAGACAAGTAGTAGATGTCCCAGTCATTGTTCTTGATGCTCTGGATGAGTGCTCCAGCCAGTCTCTTGTGGCTGAGTTGCTTTCTGTGATCTTAAAGCATAGTAAATCTCTTCCAGTCAAGTTCTTCATCACTAGTCGTCCAGAGATAGTGCTCAAGGAGACTTTTGATCAATCTTGGGATCATTCTTCCAATTTCATCCTTCATGAGGTTGAAAAAGAGATTGTCAAGGCTGATATTGAGCTTTATATTAAAGCTTGCTTGCTTGGTAGCCAAGTGAGGCACAATAGGCATAATTGGCCTCCTCAGGCTGAACTTGAGAGCCTTGTGAGCATGTCTGGTACTTTGTTCATTTATGCAGCAACTGTCTGCAAATATATTGCTCAGAAGGGTAGTTCTAGCATGCCTCATCGTCTTTCAGATGTGGTCAATATGACATTGAAACCAACATCTGGTGTAACCCATCCACTGAATATTCTTTATGAAAGAATTTTGGATGCTGCCTATGCCTTTACATATGAAAAGGAGAGACTAAATATAGACAAGGTTCTCATAGCTGTGGTATATGTCTATAATCCTCTCTCTATGACTGCCATCAGTGCTCTGATGCAAATGCCCATAGAGCACACTGAGGCTGCTCTTTCTTCTCTTCATTCCTTGATATATATTCCATCTCAAGACCCTGATGTACCCATCTCAACATTCCATGCCTCTTTCTATGAATTCATCAGTAATCAGATGCTTTCCTCAAAGCACTATCTTGACCCTTGTGTTTCACATAAATCCCTAGCACTTCAGTGTCTATCATTAATGGATACAGAGTGGTCAGGTAAGAAAGATGTTTCTTACTTGGCAGAAAGGAAATGTGAAGAGATTTCTGAATCACTTGCATATGCTTGTGATAGCTGGGCCTTTCACTTCACCTATACAGACAATAATAATGGATCTGATCAGTTAAAACATTTTTTTCAAACACATCTTCTGCGATGGATGGATTGTTTGAGTATTCTAGGAAAGTTGGGAGCTGCAATGCATGCACTACATAGGCTAGAAAATTGGGTAAATGGGGGTGATCTTGTTGCTGCAAATGAATTGCACTTAGAACAGAACCAGACCCAAAAACACTTGGCCATAATGGTGATTGATGGTGAACGGTTTTTGAAAGAGAATTTTGATTTCATCAAAAGAAACAGCCTAGAGGGATGTCCATCAGCATTAGCCTGGCTGCCAGAAACATCAGACATCTGGAAAACATATGGAAGTAGAATGGACTGTCAATGGAGGCTCTGTGTGGGAAGGAGAAAGGCATGGAGCCTGTCTGAAGCAGTTCTGAGACATTCAACGGATGTCGAGTCTGTTGTCTTCTCTCCTGATGGTAGACATATTGTGTCTGTATGTTATGATCACATTGTCAGGATCTGGAATACAGCCACAGGAGAGTGTGGAGCAGAGCTGAAAGGACATTCATCCACAGTCAATTCTGCTGTCTTCTCTCCTGATGGCATGCATATTGTGTCTGCATCTGATGATTGCACTCTACAGATCTGGAATACAGCCACAGTAGAATGTGAAGCAGAGCTGAGAGGACATTCAAGTATTGTCCATTCTGCTGTCTTCTCTCCTGATGGTATGCATGTTGTGTCTGCATCTTTTGATTATACTGCAAGGATATGGAATACAGCCACAGGTGAATGTGAAGCAGAGCTCAAAGGACATTTATCCAGGGTCAATTCTGCTGTCTTCTCTCCTGATGGTATGCATGTTGTGTCTGCATCTTCTGATCACACTGCAAGGATCTGGAATACAACCACAGGAGAGTGTGAAGCAGAGCTCAAAGGACATTCATCCAAGGTCAATTCTGCTGTCTTCTCTCCTGATGGTATGCATATTGTGTCTGTATCTGATGATCACACTGCACGGATCTGGAATACAGCCACAGGTGAATGTGAATCAGAGCTAAAAGGCCATTCATCCTGGGTTAATTCTGCTGTCTTCTCCCCTAATGGTACACATATTGTATCTGCATCATATGATCACACAGCACGGATATGGAATACAGCCACAGGAGAGTGTGAAGCAGAGCTCAAAGGACATTCATCCAGGGTCAATTCTGCTGTCTTCTCTCCTGATGGTACACATATTGTGTCTGCATCTGATGATCACACTGCACTGATCTGGAATACAGCCACAGGAGAGTGCAAAATAGAGCTGACAGGACATTCGGGCTGGGTCAATTCTGCTGTCTTCTCCCCTGATGGTATGCATATTGTGTCCTGCATCTTCTGATTGCACTGCACAGATCTGGAATATAGCCACAGGAGAGTGTGATTCAGAGCTGAGAGGACATTCAAAGATTGTCAGGTCTGGTGTCTTCTCTCCAGATGGTATACATTTTGTGTCTGCATCTTCTGATTACACTGCACGGATCTGGAATACAGTCACAGGAGAGTGTGAAGCAGAGCTGATAGGACATTCAGACTGGGTCAATTCTGCTGTCCTATCTCCTGATGGTATGCATGTTGTGTCTGCATCATCTGATCACACTGCACGGATCTGGAATACAGCCACAGTAGAATGTGAAGCAGAGCTGAGAGGACATTCAAGTATTGTCCATTCTGCTGTCTTCTCTCCTGATGGTATGCATGTTGTGTCTGCATCTTTTGATTATACTGCAAGGATATGGAATACAGCCACAGGTGAATGTGAAGCAGAGCTCAAAGGACATTTATCCAGGGTCAATTCTGCTGTCTTCTCTCCTGATGGTATGCATGTTGTGTCTGCATCTTATGATCACACTGCACGGATATGGAATACAGCCACAGGAGAGTGTGAAGCAAAGCTGAGAGGACATTCATCCAGGATCAATTCTGCTCTCTTCTCTTCTGATGGTATGCACATTGTCTCTGTATCTGATGATCACACTGTATGGATCTGGAATACAGTGACAGGGCAGTGTGAAGCAGAGTGGAAAGGACATACTTCTGTTCCATCTTCATCTGATAATACTCAATTACATGTTGTATCACCACTTCCTGATGGTGTTTTTATCTGGAAAGATTCTTATGGCAATATTCATCTTTCAGCCCAGCCATCTTTCCTTGTAATATCTGAAAACACCATATTCCACACCAAAAACCTTCAGAAAATCTGGATTCCACCTCTTTTCTGCAAACCCCAAATTATTAGTCAACATCTGTCTAAGATATGCCTTGGATATACATCAGGAGAAGTTTTGGTTTTAGAGGTATGCATGATTCTTAGATTTTTACTCAGCATTTTTACTTATTACTCAATGTTTGTTCTCAAATATAGTTTCTGGATTAACATTGTAACCTTCTCATCAGGTGGCAAACCTGACTGATTTTTACCACAAGACCATTCTTCTTGTCTGCCATTTCTCAATTATTTTTCTGTGATCTGCCAGTATATTCTTACATATACTTCCATTTTCTTGGTATTTTTAGTTGATGGCAAAGTTTTGTATTAGAACTGGTGAATTGTCAGAGAATGCCTTAAAGTAAATAGATCACTTACTTACCTTCTTAGTGTACACATTTACTACCCCTCTTCTTTGGTTTACACATCTTCAATCCACAGTTACCCATTTATTGTGTATATTTGGCTTTTCATTGATAGTTACCATGATGCTAGTTACCTCAAGTGTCATTCAGGTATATAAGGTGGTGGTTATTGTTTTAGAATGACAACTTTTCAATTAACTTGGTCACTAGGAATCAATCCTCTCATTAAATTTACTAAATTTGACTTGGTGAATTCATATCCTAACCTGATCCAGTGGCAAAACTAAACAGAACAGTTTGCTCATTTGTTTCCAACTTCCAGTTCTGGTTCCAGCAGATTGTCAGTTTGGTTCTTTGTTCTCATAAAATAGAACAAAATTCTTAGGAATGCTTTTGAAATACTGATATCATACCTTCTTAGGAATATCTTTCCCTGCAACCAGTGTGGTCCACTGAAAGCAATTCTGCTCATGTAGAAACTCAGTTTCACATAGATGTAAATAAATGTTCAGTGATTAGTCTTATATAGACCTGTAGGATGGGTAAGCACTGCAACTGCATAGGTTCTGACAAATCTGATAATCTAGATGTAACCTGTTGCTTTTTTTATGGCCATTTTTGGCAGAGCAAGTTGAACTCCTGTGTTTAGGAATTCTTTAGACCTGGGGATATCACTGTCCCCAACATGTCAAAAATGTGCAGGATCAAAGAAACCATCATCTGAGGAGGCATCAGGAGCATGAGGCATTCTTGATGGGAATGATTGAGGTGCATGGCAGTTGGGGTATGAAGAGTGACTGGGTGCAAAATCTAATGCTGTAAAGATGTATCATGTTGGGGTTTAGGGGATGCAGGCCAGATTTCTTCCAGGCTTGGAAGATGTTCTTGCTTTTGAAGGCTTTTTGTTAGGGGACGCTGATAGCACCCAGGAGATGTCTAGGGATGTAAACGCACCATTTTCGCGGTTTCACAACCTTCGCAGTATACTTGCAGATGTTCACAGATACTTGCAGATGCTCACAGATACTTGCAGATCATTGCAGGTCATTGCAGGTCATTGCAGGTCATTGCAGATTATTGCAGATTATTGCACATCATTGCACATCATTGCAGAATACTCGCACATCATTGCAGATACTTGCAGTCATCACCAACATTCACATTATCATTCACAGTTACCAGCAGTTCTCGCAATCTTTAAACACACTTCCAACAAAGGTCACTCAGGTGACTTTATTACTCATCTTTATTTTTATCTTGTCTCCTTTATTTGGCTCTTATCTCCTATGTTTCATTACCAAATTACTGGACCCATGTGACTCTGCTTTAACCCACATTTTACATTTCTGTTTCACCTTTCCGCACTTAGCTATTTGCTAGTTACTATATTATTAGCAGTAGCAAGTAAGGTAAAGCATAGAGGAGAATGGACAAAACTACCACAGTTTTGATCCCACTTTTGGAATGTCGTACTAAGCTACTCTTGCACTCCTTTAAAATCATCCTGCACACTTCGCTTTTTCTGTGCATTATCTCGCACTTTAAAGCAAACCTTTGCACCTCATAAAGCCTAACTTTCACCTATTGAAGAGCACTACATCAACCCCACAAACTACGTAACTACTTGCGGTCTGTCCCCACTGCAGGTAAATTAATGCCTAGTGCTTGAAAGTCCGGTTAATTAACCAGAAAATAACCAAGACTGGACCAGACCTAACCGCAAAAAGACTGGACTGCAGTTAGTGGTTAGTTGATTCTGAAAATGAAATAACCGGTTATTTTGCGGTTAACTAACCGTTAAAAAACCGGTTATAACCGGTTATAAACGACCTTATTATACCCCTTTAAAACGCACCCAAAAACGTGAGAAACACTAAAAATCTGACTGAGTTATGGTCAAATCTTTAAAATATCGGCCAAAAGTAGACTTTCAAGAATATTATCATAGCTTTGTCAATTCTTCATCAAATTTAGCGTTCTTGGGCTCATTTTAAAGCTACGATGCGTGTAAATAATGTTTATTGAGAGAAATATGTATGGTCTTGCCCGGCTATAACCGGTTTTTCATTTTTTCGGTCCTAACTGGTTAGTAACTGCAACTAACCGGTTTTGGTCAGTGATTTTTGGTCCGGTTAGGTTATTTTGGGTTTGGGAATGAAGCCTAACCGGTCTCGGTCTCGGTTAGAGCCCCTGGGCACCAAATAACCGGACCTAACCGGACTTTCAAGCACTATCAACGCCCAACTTTCGACCAAACTACCAACTTCCCAATTGGGCCTGAACCCTGCCTCAGTCCAAACCAACTCCTGATTCCACTCCTGAATCTACACCTGACTGTGGCTCAGTACACTCCACCTCACTGATGAAAGTGACCCAAACCTGAACCGACCAATTCAACTCCCAAATCTCAATTGGTCCCAACCCAACTCCTGATCCTGATTCAACTTCTTATTTTATTATTTTATTTTATCTTTACATGACACCATTTTTATTATCTTTATTATTGTACCATTTATTTATTTATTTACATATCTCCATTATGTCCATATTAGTACTTAAATACCCCACCATCCTAGCAGGGATCCTTATCCTTTCCTCTTTGGATCCCCTGCTAGGTGAGTTGATGTAACATGTTTACTTATAATATTATTAACTTTGGATCCCCTGCTAGTCTGACTAAGTCAGTACCGCAGTTGCCCTAATACTTTTCTCCTTGCCACAAAATATGCTCCAACCACATCTTTCATTTCCATCGGCTCTCCTGTCTCATCTAGGATGTCATCACATCGGTTGAACCATGCAGTTTGAAGGGGGCCAAAGCAGCCTACATCCAGAGGTTGTAGCCAATGGGTTGTGTGAGGAGGGAGACAATATAGGATGATGTTGTTTGCCTGGGCAAGTGTGATCCAGTCAAGAGTGGTATGTGAACCGTGACCATCATTGATAAGCAGAATTGGTGGTAACTTCAGCTCTTCATCTTCAGCTGCCTGTTCCTCTTCAGGGTGGATATCTGGTTGTTAAGCACTCTGTTTCTCCTTGGCTTGTTTTTGTTCAGTTGTGTGGCAATTGTGCTCTGTGGCTTGTGCCACGAAGACTTCTTTGAACCATTCAAAGCCTATCTTGTCATCCATCCATCCATTCTCTGATGTCCCAATTCTAATCATACCAGGTGATATTTCTGCTTTTTGAACATTTATACAACTCACATATAAGTTACATCCCACTGTTCAAACCATTCATAGTGCTTTTTTGTTCCAGGGAACACAAAGCCAGGTCCTATTTCAGCAGTTCCATCTGTGCAAATGGTTTTGATGACTGTCACAAGCTGTAGATCATCACTTTGAAGTTTATATTTCATCTTGTCATTGGCTGCAAAGAAATACTTAGTATGTGTGTGTTCCTTTTCATCCTCCCCCCATCTGTATCCCTTTCTCATCCATGTTATACACATTCCTCCATGGGATGTTGTTCTTCTCAATAGTTTCCTTGACAAGCACAAAGTGCACATGAACAGTTGTATAGTTGAATGCTTGTGCTTGTTTAGGATCAATACCACATCCTTGGCCAGCTTTCAAGTCTGAAGCATGCTGTTTCATGAACTTTCAGATCCATGTTTTTGAAGGATGCTTTTTACCAACATTCTTTATCCCTTTTGCTGACAGGATGGCTTGGACTTTTGGTCATATTGTGCACTTACTCAGTGGGTGTCTGGTGAGTGCCAAGTAATATATCCAGTCCCCAAGGGCTCCTTCCTCTGCCCTGGTCAGAAGCTGCTGTTGACCGTGAGCTTCCTTGCAGGGTTGTGTTAAGCCTTGGACCCAGCACCATAATGTGTCATATTTCACATTGTGTGCAATGAATGGTAGTGTTTGAAGGTCCAGTTATGAGACCAGAAAAGACTGTAACCAGACTGGACTGGACCGGAAAAAGACTGGACCAGTGGTCCGGTGATGTACCTGCGGTGGGATCAGACTGCAACTAGTAATAGTGCTTGAAAGTCCGGTTAAGTCCGGTTATTTGGTGCCCAGGGGCTCTAACCGAGACCGCGACTGGTTAGGATTCGTTTCCAAACCCAAAATAACCTAACTGGACCAAAGATAACCGACCAAAACCGGTTAGTTGCAGTTACTAACCAGTTAGGACCGAAAAAAATGAAATTCGGCGAAAATACGGCAAATCCGTCCATATATGTCTCAGTAAATATTATTTCCACTTATTGTAGCTTTAAAACGAGCTCAGGAACGCTTAATTCGGTGAAGAATTGACATATTTATGAAATTAATCTTAAAAATCAACTATTTTGACTAATATTTAGAGATTTGACAATAACTCAGTCAAATTTTGAGCGTTTTTAATGATATTAGGCACATTTTGAAGGGGTAAAATAGGGGCAATTATAACCGGTTATTTCATTTTCAGAATCAACTAACCACTAACTGCGGTCCGGTCTTTTTGCGGTTAGGTCCGGTCCGGTCTCGGTTATTTTCCGGTTAATTAACTGGACTTTCAAGCACTAAGTAGTAACATAGTTTGGAGGGGTTAATGTAGCTTTCCTCAATAGATTTAAAAAGAAGTTTGTGGTATTGAGATATGCAAGAAGAGTAGACCGCGAAGATAGCGAAGTCCGCAAATGATAACGCAGTACATGAAGTAGCTTAAAGAATGAGACTTATTGACTTAGAACATTGCTGCAAAGTTTATGGGATCAAAACTCTGGCCGTCTCTTGTTTGCCCTCTCTCCTACTTGCTACGGGTACTTAATACAAGAGTTGTAAACTAACCAGGTGCGGATATGCAAAACAGTAATGCAAAATTGGGCTAATGCAAAATCACATTGACCCAGTAACTTGGTAACGAAGAAATAGGAGACAAAATAAAAATAAAAATGATGAGTAAGGAGGTCAGTTGAATGACCTCCTGTTTCGAAGAAATGATAAAAAATATATATGGAAAGGTGAAAGAAAGTAAATGCAAAACAACACAGACCATAACAAAACCAGTGCAAGGGATGCACGGAGAGGTAAGAAATGCATATGTGAATCGTGAAAGACCACGAGATTAGATAGTGGCTGTGCGAAGATGTGGCTGCAAAGGAGCGAATATGGCTAAGTCTACTGCAGCTAGTGAGAGTTGTAGATATGTTGAAGTATGAAGTGGGAAGAGGAATGAGGGTGCTTTGTATAGTCATGAGGGTCGTAGAAGTGATGTGCAAGGCATGTGCGAAGAGTAGGTGATACCGCAGAACATGCGAAGGATTGTGCAAGGGTTACTGACAACTGCGGACGAGAGTGTGTGTGATACTGGTAGCCGCAAGGTATCCACGAATATCTGCGAAGTTGCTAAACTGCAAAAATAACCTGTTTACGAACCTAGAGGACATATGGATCCTATCATTGGTCTTTTGATTTTTGAGAATCAAAGACCAGAAAAAGACCAGTCTTGATTAACTGGTCTTTTGCAATTTAGACAGGTCTTAACTAACATAAAGGTAGCCCTAATTTACTCCTTTCCAACGAGCCCAAGATCATAAAAATCTGATAAAAACTGGCTGAGAAATAAATAGATCTGTAAAATAGTCTAAAATATTCGCTAAAATACGGCATTTTACTAATATTACTGTAGAAATTCCAAATCATAATGGAATTTAACGTTCTTGGGCTTGTTCGGAAGCTATTATTAGACTGAACAACCGCTTTTGATACAGAAATATATATTCATTAGCAGAAGACCGGTTACAGACTGATTAAGACAAGTTAGGACCAGGACCAATCCTAGGACTGAAAAAAACCAATGTAAACCGGTCTGAAGCAGTCCAGTCTGGTCTTTTGAGGTCCTAGGACCAAGGTGGACCAGTTACAGTCTCACAAGTTAGGACCAGGACCAATCCTAGGACCGAAAAAAACCAATGTAAACTGGTCTGAAGCGGTCCAGTCCGGTCTTTTGAGGTCCTAGGACCAAGGTGGACCAGTTACAGTCTCGGTTAAAGGTCCTGAGGGTCAAAAAACTGGACCAGACCGGACATTTAAACACTAATGAATGGCCACCTTCCAGATGTTTGGATATTGTCATGCTTTGAAGTCAAGTTTTGCTTGCTGTATATGTACTTCTTTGGCTTCAGTGATCGGCTGTTGCTTTGGAACTATGCCTCAACATTGGGCAGCTGGTATTCTTCCTTTTGGCATGGTTGGTTCAATTTTTGGAGGAGGCTATGATGCACTTGCACAGTGATTCAACCCCTGGTCTTGTGGTCTTTAAAATCTTCATGGATTGTCATGCTCTCAACCTCCCCTGTAGATATTTTCATTTTTCCATCCTTAAAAATTATTTGCCTGGTCCGAAAAATTGTTTTTCATACAAAGGAAGATGTATTCTATATTTTCATACCAAAAACCAGCATTTTGAAGGGTGTACAATTGTGTTCCTGAATAAGATCAATTTTACACCAAGCAAAAAACAGTGTATTTTGCAGTTTGTACATCAGGAAAAATTATTTTGGCCCTAGGTAGCCTTGGGTAATTTATTAGTATCACATCACTACTCAGGACATCCCAGGACACCCCAGGACACCCCAGGACATCCTAGAGCAGCACAGGTAAAATTTGAGTGTTACACACTTCTCCAAGGACACCTCAGGACAACCTAGGACAGCATAGATAAAGTTTTGAGTGTCACCCATTTTCTCAGGACACCTTTAGTGTATCCTGGTGCATTGACCATCTGGATTAAATCACATCAGGAGGCCCTGGGAGTCCCTTAGAATTTATGAATTTTGCTAGAAAATCTTTAACTGCCGCGTCCAGAAAAGTATTTTGCAGTTTTCTCAATAAGGAGAGCTGCTATTAATATAATTTAAACATATTCAGGGTCCTAAAACAATTCTCTACCATCTTTAAAAAATTTCCTTTTCCGGAATTTATGTAATCTACCCTGACCCAGCACCATATGCTTGAAATCATGCTTATCTGTGATCATGTGACCAATGGTCTGTGCGCCATCCAAAAGATATATAAACCACCCACAATTTTGTTTTCTTATTCCCTACTTCCCCAGTATTATACTAGTATATTTATGTATCACTATTTTATTATTATTTTATTACTAGTATATATGATGTTTAGAATAATTGAATATAATTTTATTATTATTATTATTCTGTTGTGTGAGACCACTCAAATATCTGGTTTATATATGTTTTCTAGCATCAGATCCAAAGGGACTAAGGCTGCCTCAGGTTGCTCTCAGGTTGCCTCAGGTTGCCTCAGGACGCTCTCAGGTTGCCTCAGGACGCTCTCAGGTTGCCTCAGGACACTCTCAGGTTGCCTCAGGTTGCCCCAGGACAGCCTAAGATTTTTCATACATGGGTAACTTGCACCCCAGGGCGACCTCTTGACCTGAGTGCCCTGAGCTGCCTGGGGCACCCCAGGACATTTCAGGACAGCCTAGGGCTGAAGTCATTTTTCCTGATGTAGTTCATCTGCTCAGCATAGGGCTCAAATTTCTTGGTATATTTATTTCCTTAGTACAACAAAACTTGGCTTTTTTTTGGAGCCTGAGAGGTGGTGGTGGAAAGTGGTAGATATTGTCAATTTTGCATGTCTGGTCCTGTTGCATGTCCCAACCATATATAGTAAAGGGTTTTGTCACTACATAATTGGTGTGTGATATACCATGCACAAACACCAAAAAATTACCAAATATGTGAGTTTATCTCACACCATCATAACCACCACCACCACCACCACCACCACTGCCACCTCACCATATTAGGCAACAATGGCCATGACCACTACCACCACATGGCCATATCACTGTGCTGCTGACAAGCAACAATGGTTAACCACTTCACTAGGGGGGTTTTTAGTTTATTTTAGTAGCTTCTAAAAGGCATTGCTACTCTTCTTATGTGGGGGTTTTATATTTTTGTTTATTAACTATGACTGTTGTTAACTATGACCAATGACCATGACTGTAGCAACTATGACTGACAATGATGACCATCACCATCACAGACATCATCACACTACTGGCAAATGACAACAGCTACCCCCTCACCAGTGGGGTTTTTTATTTATCAGCTTTGAACATGATTTCCCTCCCCAAGTGGAAGAGGGTTTGCTCATTTCTTATGTCAATTTCTGCACCCACTGGCAATTGAAAGTGGTGGAAAAGGGAAGCACTTATGGTTGTAAATATAGTGGATCAAGCCTTTGAATTTGCTTATACACAGCCTTGATATAAGTCCAATTTTACATCATTAACTCAAAAGAATAACCACCTTATAAGGCAATCTTACACCATTAAATGAGGAGAATAACTACTTTATAAGACATATATTCAACTTTTCCATGGTTGAAAAAGTTGATAATGTGTAGTTTTGTTCATCTATCAACTGTCAATAATCTCTTTACTTCTGGGGTGGTGATCCTTTAATATACCAAAGAAAATTGGTACACTTTACTACTTTAAACATTCTCATCTTTCAAATATCTGTATCATTTATCTTCAGAAATTACAACCTATACTTTGGAAAGTGCCTATATTGATATGTAGAAAATACTACATTTAGGTTGGTGAACTACAACATTAAAATTATAAAATTACTAGGCCTGGAACCATCATATCTATGTTCATATTCTCTCTAAATGGACTGCTATAATGTGCTATTCATTTATTTTTGCTGCTCAGTAGATAAAATTGCTGCAGGAGTTGTTCTCCACTGCTGCCAGTCATTGGTATATTATAAGTGTTGTCCACATGACTATAAAAAAAGACACGTAATATAGTCTGACTACGGGGGACTAAGTCATTGGCCCAGAAAGCCTTCTATCCAAACAAGTATCATTACTCTAAGCTCTTTACAATACCATCATCTGTGGCTGCACATTCATATACACCACCAGTATGTCGCCCATATCAGAGAGTTGTCTATTTCCTTCAGCCTTTAACTAACGCAAACCGTACCTGATGCTGAAGATGCTTTAAGATTCTCCATGGAATTAACGCAGCTGGTGCTTTTTCATGACTCCCGAGGACACTTTGATCCACATCGAAATGCCATCTAAATGCCGCATGTAGCTGTCTGATCAGAAATTATGCAGTGGATACAAGATGTGTAGAATCGGAGGATGTTTTGGGTACGCACGGCACAGGAGCTGGCAAATCAGCTTATTGTTCAAACGATTGATCCGACGAATACTTCTTCTAGCTCGCCTGCGGGCGTTCATACGAGATGAGAGGAGGAAAGAAGTTCATGGTTGATATAAAGCTCATGGTCCTTCGTAGATCCTTTAGGTGCGATTAAGTTTCGCTGAAAGTGAGATCGATTTGGAACACAACGGTGTTACGATCCACGGCTTAGGTCTGAAAGAAAACATAGAGATGAAGCTAAGATATACTGAAAAAAGGACCGACATACCTATTAATACTCTTCTTCATAATCATGAACGTCGGATCCAAATTGAGTGGTACCAGGCCGGGCCTATGTAACAAGACTTCGTCTGCGATGACTGTCTTATCCAAAACATAAACATTTTTGATGCACATAGTTGGTACCTATTAAATACGAAAAAAAAAAGGTCAAGTTAAGGGAGGCAACTTACGAGGTATGTACATATGGAAATGCAGTTATTATTCGTCGAACCGCATTCACTATCGATGCATATACTCCGGCGATATCGATTTCTATGAATCGATTGGAAAGACGCTGGAATTTTGTGTTCAATTTTTACCCTTGCGAACGGAAATATGCACGCACCTTTTTGAATTTTGGCAGATTCCAAAAATGGTCATCATGTGGATAATGTCCTGGATGCTCTGTATTAGATACGTTGATGACACGCTCTGGTTGTACTCCAACAAGTCTACGTTGGTCAAATGTTTGTGAAGCCATTAGATATAGCGGTGTAAGTCCAAAATGAAAAATTTATTATACATATTTACCACGGTTTTATTTACAGTAATGCTGACTCATCTATGTAATGTTGTAATGAAAAATTGAAACTGTCCATGATTGTCCTCCCTGAGCCGAATCGCTGATCACCAACCTCCAGAACTGTTCTAAATTATAGACCCTCTATGAGTCCGAGTCATAGAAACTGAGCTGAAGGGGAAATCTCGACATACCATCTTCTCCTGCCTCTTCATTTCGCCATAAATAAAGACAAGTATAAGGAATACTTCGTCTTTCGCTAGGGCCGCTCGGGAGAGATTCAGTACCACAGGCTTCGTCTTTCCAAATAGCTGCGGTCGAAACGGGGCGGAAAGAGTAGCTGCTGCATCACCCTTCTTCGCAATTGAAACCGCCTGCATAACTATTTGTTAGCCTCCAACCGTCTGTACGAGTTATCGCCCTTTTACCTTCCACTTCTCTTCAAGTTCTCTGTTGTCATAGACGATATCGTACTCCTCTCTGTCGTCAGACCACCTCCAGAATCTCGATCTGACCAAAACATTAGTTGCATCCCGTATCTGAGCATTATGAATCACTTGTTGAACAATCCCTTTGGTTTCCGTCTTATAGCTCCTATCGACTTGCGTTGCCCTTGAATCTCGAATGTCTTTTTCCTCCAATTAATCGCTCCTACTATTGTGGGTTCTCCTCCTAGGGCAGGATTTGTGTCTCTGAGATACGTATACGTTCGTCCCCAAAGTGTCTGACTCGTCGATATGGCATAAATAATGGAATTGTCATGCGATGCGTGTAATCGAGCGTTCAGCACATTCGCCTTGTTGTCGAATATAGCCTCCATTGGACTAGGAAGAGAAGAGTTGGGGGCTGGCGGTGCTTGCTGACCTTCGTGTAGACCGCCCTGGTTCAAAACAAGACCGGTCCAGTTCCCGGAGTCACGTATCGTGGCAAAGGTGATAAAAATGTGGAACCCCGAGTGTTCTCAATTGAAAGCAGCGCTTTCGTTTCCATAAGTATATCCGCGAGATGGGTGCAGTTGCTAGCCGGTCGCCCTTCAATCAGTCTTCAATCGGTGATTGATTAGATTGACTTCTTCTTTCCCATATCAGTTGTCACATGGACAGCAGCGGTATGCTTATGACCGATATTGAACGTTGGACGTTGGACATCGATTAACGTTGTAACGTTGATTACTGAATGGCCTTCATACACTTTCAGTCATTCACGGCATCATATACCACTGCTTACTCATTATGGCTGAATTTTTAGGACGTCTCAAGAGTATAAATTTCTCTTCCGGAGCATCGCGCCGGAATCAAGAAGACTATGCAAAAAAAAAAAAGAGTTCATGCCTCAGTGGTCGCTCAATGACCGCCATCATGTCTTTAGTAAATTTGGAGAAGGTTAAATTTAGGGAAGATTATCCTTTGAACTGCGGTGTTATCTTTAACATATGACACGCCGAACAATATCCTACAATATCCCACTCCATGCGGTGAGTCTGATACAGTATGTATGCGGAGCAAGAGAGTGGGTAGACTGTATATAGCCGTCACGGCGGTACCTGCATACATTGACACTTGAAGGGAAAAGTTGACTCCTTTGAGATATTATGTAATTATGCGGATGGCATAACATCGGGCATGACGCTGCATGACGCAGTTTGCTAAGGTCATCTGATTCCGCATTATTATAGACAATTGACCGTTTATGCTGGAATTCGACAGAATTTGAGCTAGCGTAAACATTCGAATCATCCGACCTGTGGTGGCCTACGGTGATCTAGGCCGTGGTGTGTATTGTATGTAATATGGGAGATGTAGCCGCGGATGATGCCAGACTAAGACTCCCAATGAAGATGCTTGAGCCCACCATTCCATTAGGGATTCAGGCCCCTCGAAATACCAACACTTGAAGCTTGAAGGGGTATCCTCTTCGTTGGAAGCGCCCCACCTAATTCGTCAAGTATAATCGTTGACCGCGAATATTGAAAAATGCCGTGTCTGTTTGTAGCCGTGATAGCCCAAGCGATCCTCGGCCTGATATCCACTTTGACAAACTTGACCTTCCTTCGTGCCCACCTATAAAAAAGTCTGAACGTAACCATGACCTCATTACACCGATGTCTTCTGTGTGGGGAAAGAATCAAACATTCCTTGTGAGTTGTATAAAGACATTACTCATGAGCAGAATGCGGACAGAGAGCACTAGCAGTGGAACTTGAAGCAGGAAAGATGTGATATTATAGAGGAGGACCAGTATGTGGCGTTCAAATTAAAAATTACGTCTTGGATTGTGTGTGGTTGTTAAGTTCGGGCCTGGTAAACAAAAGTCAACAAACTGGACATCTTCTCTCTACATGGACTCCTGATCCTTTCTTTTTACTGCTCAATAGACATGACTATAAAATACGCTACAGGCGCTCTTCCCCAAAGAAACCCTTCTATCCAAGCAATCGTGGCACTACCACGTTGGCTGGTTTCCGAAACACCATCATCCGTGACTGCACATTCATACACACCAGTATATCACCACACCAGTTCGGGTGTCATTTCCTTTAGCCTTAAAATGACTTAAACCGTATATGACGCTGAACAGGTTTCAAGATTTTCCACGGAAATAACGCAGCTGGCGTTTTTCATGATTCCTGAGATCCACTCAAATGCCATCTAAATGCCCATGTAGCTCCTATCAGAAGTTATGCAGTGGATACGAGGCGTCGTGGAATCGGAGGATGTTTTGTGGGCTTTATGGGCACGCACGGCGCAGGAGATGGCAAGTCAGCTATTGTTCAAACGATTGCGGACTTTTGCGTTAAACTGAGCCTCCTTTTGGTTTGCTCTAGGGTGCCGAAATGATGAGAAAAAAACGCTTGATTGCTTAATTGCATATCATCCTGCATTTTCCACCTCAGCGACTCCAACATACGTTGAATCCGCAGTTCAACTTGATCCCTCGATATTTGACTGTTCTTTGGACACTCGAATAGGAGCGCTCATTCTGCCTTTTGGAGAACGCATATGTCATTGTCGATCCGGCCGTTGCGAAATATTGGCCAAGGCTGATCCTTATAGGCGACCTTGACGAATGTCATGGTCATTAGATTCAATCCTTCATCCTTCATTTTCCATGTACTCTCGACAGCTCTTCGCATCCTAATTCCATTCATCTTTCTCATCGTCATCCGTCCAGAGCCACATTCGAAATACTTTCAATTTTTCAAACACATCTCACGCCTCGTCACGATGTCGATATTGAGGAGTTTTTCTTTAGTCGATTCAGGGACATCCAAGAGGTCCTACATTCCTGGATCTTGGCCAAACTGCGAAGATCAATGAGCGACTAGTCCGAAAGTCTTCAGGGCAGTTTACCTACGTTTCAACGGTCATGAAGTTTCTAGAACTCTCCAAATCATCGGATTGGACCTTATCGTAGAATTAATATCTATTGACGACGACATGCCCTGCAAAGAACTGAATGCATTGTATAGCCCTATATCTTCTTCTGCGTTGAAGATTTGGCCACCACTCTAAAGATATTCGCTCCTTCTCCATACTCGTGCCCCAGAACTTGGCATGAAACTGCGAGAGATTCATCTGGAGCTAGTTTAACCCAAGATGCCGCAGCTGAAGGTCAGACGATGGTTCTGACGCCCGTCCTATTTTCTTTCCCATCATGGCGAACTGGAACCGCATGACGTCATGTAACACGTTTCGTCTTGTTACCTCAGCCTTCAGTCATGCTCAGGGCTGCTCTGTAAGCCGTTCCTTGAAACGCTTCGAGAAATTTGACGAGCGATGATGACGGCTTAACTGAGACGAATGAGAGCACTGCCAGAAATGAGGGCACTGCAATCTCGTACATTCCACCACATTGGAGGGGTGAAATTTTGATTCAAGTTAGGGCGCTGCGAATACATACCAATACTACATGACAAGGTGGTGATGTTTTTGCAAATGATTTTAACAACAATAGCGCCAAAACTTTCACTTTTGGACCAATTTTGTTTGATACAAAAGGTGTAATTAAGGCTTCTTTTTGTGGAAATTCTTTTTTTTTTACAAAAGTTTACATAGCTATCCAACCGCAGCAGTGATATCCAGACGTTGATGTGGCTCGCCCGACATTGGAGTTCAAATTGTTACACACATGATAAGACCTGTCACAGACCTACGCTTCACCTTGAACACTCTCCGCAACTTGTCGCCAAAGCTCTGGTGATTCACCCCGGTGCTAGTCTCAGGTGCAGCGTTCTGTTGGTCCGGCGGCGCGATGAAATATAAGTTTGAAGCTTGGTTCGGATCCTCCTTCTGTTTGTCGATGGAAAAAGGAATGTCCTGGATCAATATCGTTAGTCAAAAACAGCACGTAGTAACTAAGGAACGTGTATATATTCACACAATTGCCTTTGGCTTTAGATGGAAACGCAGGCGCAGAACGGTTCGATCCTTTAAACGCCCCTACCAAAAGCTTCTCCAACTTCTGGAGGACTTTAGCGAGATTCATCTGGCGATCCAGGTTCTTCAGTTCACCAGTTTTCTCGTCCCTACGCGGCACACCACCCGTGGAGCCGTTCATCGTGGCAGTATTCTGTTGCTCCAGTAACCGCCGTGGTCTAAGATAAGACTCCGAAGCTCGTTTGAGAGCTTCCTTCTGTTCCTTGGTGAGACCACCGAGTTCGTACAACCAATGATATTCCGTCTTTCCATCATCCGGGCAAAACACTGGATCATTCTCTACTTCTTTGACCCACTCCATGCAAACGTTAGTCCAATCAGACTGTAGGACTGACGAAGGCTCTCGAAAATTCTGTTCTAACGCCAGTGTAAGTCGACTTGCAACAGCACCTCCTCCATCACGGAAAATCATGACCTGAGACTGCTTGGTCAATCTTCCATCCGTGTTTGGTTCTTCCATAGCTTGCAAAACGACGCGCAGTAGGCCACCCAATGCGACGCAGAGGACGACGTGTGTACCGTGAGATTCAAAGAAATCGTGGTATTGTTGCATCGACTGACTCGATTCATCCAATGTAGCAGGTAGTGGTGGTAATCGATTAATACGAGTTATCATATCTTTCGATAATTTTGTCGGATTACCACGAATTTTCGCAACCGCAGTAACCATATGAAGGACATAAAGCTCTGATTTCTCCGACTTGGCCGAGTCGAAACCAAAGGAGGAAGAATAGTGTGAGCTTAAGCTTGCATATCTCGGGAGGTCAGCAACATTAAGCAGCGAAGCGGTAGGGTCATGATCTTGGTTTGTAAATCTGAAGTCCTTGGGTTGATGATCAGAAAATCTTTCGACTTCTATATGTGACGGGTTGAACTCGAGAACGGAAGTGCGTCCAAATGCACCACGGATAGGATTGTATACGATTCCCAAATACTCCTCAGCAAGCTCGCGGTTTCTGTCGGAAGGGGAAGGAACAAGAGAAAAAACTGGGGACGATTCAATTATCTAGATCAAGTAGGTTGGTCATGTGGCAAATGTGCGGCATGTCTAGACTCACTGTGTCTTCTGTCATCCCCGGACTGAGCAGAGTTTCGGGTTTCCCAGCCGAATCTAAGAAATCTGCTCCAGTTAGTAGTCGAAGTGCTTGTGCGCCTACAAGATCGTGTATGACGTTCGAAATAGCGTCGACTAGGTTCTGATGGCTCAACTGGCCGTCCGGTAATATGGGGTGCGGCGCATCCATCTTGCTGCCACCTCCGTTCTCGATGAACACGACAGGCCATGGGGTTGATTTCGGGAAAGCCCTGCGCTGCAGGTCAAGAATGATAGTCTTCCGTGTACCCGCCTCGATGCTCCATTGATCGCTCTTCTCCTTTTCGCTTTCGTAGTCGTCTAGCTGGTACCAATACGACATCGACTTAGTGACCACTATGATGATGTTGGGATACTCGAGATCGACCAAGCCGGAATTTGTCAAATTGGAAATCGATTTCCCGACAGCAGAGGTAAAATGTGCGGGATCATTATGGGCATCTGGTGTGATGGAGTCCCATGTCGCAACAAGGAGGATTACATGGGGAAATGTGGGGTTGATGACTGGAGACGTCTGAGAATGAGAGATAGGGTCAGGAAAGTAAACTTTCTTGTATTGGCGCATAAGATTGTCATTGTTGTATCGATGACTATACGTCGTATCGTCAAGTCCTGGTGTATCGTCGATCGCGATCGCAGCAACTCCTGCTTCCTTGTTGTGTAGGGGAATTGTAACACGCTGTATGGTCTGTACGCAGGATGCGTGTAAGTTCTTGGGGTGAAAATTTATGGGTGAAAATGTCTACTTTAGTTGTTGACCCCAAGGTACTCCTTCCAATATCGAGGAGATTACGACCGACGAGTCTGTTGATTGTCTTGGACTTTCCATGCCCACTGTTGCCCACCATAAGAATGACAGCCGTGTCGGGATGCCTCCGAGCTGCTATCGTCCCGTCCAACAGCAAATTTGGCACTTGTCCAGAGAGAAGATGGTTAGGAGAATTGTTCATATTACTACTGGTCGTACTACTGCGAACGGGCTTTTTCTTCTAATGACTGCATGTTAGAATGAAATAAGCAAGGGCGGAATGTCATACGACTGAAACAAGCTTCAATTTATTTCAAATTCGATCATTGGAGCATTCGATATGCATGCTGCAGGCATGCCTTTGCCATTAACTCCGCTCTCGGCTGTGTTGTGTTCATCTGCGTCATTTCATGCATCATGCTCAGTAAAAACGAGAAGTCAGGTAAAGTCACGGTAAAGTCACGGTAAAGTCACGTAAAGTCACGTAAAGTCACGTAAAGTCATAGTTTGTGACTTTACTAGACTAAATTGCAAAATTTTTGACTACCACATGACTATGAAATTGATGAACACAAGGTCATGTTTTAAAAATGGCTCTAATTGGAATTTTGGGTCTCAAGTTGGTCAGATTCTGGTCTCAAATTAAAAACCATTTTAGTCAGCATGGGCACAACCTTGCCATTGAGCTAAGTTGTAGTTACTATTACTTACCTTACAGTGCCTTGCATATTGTTTTGCACACGAAATTTTCACAAGCTGTTTGATGTGACTTCAGAATCACTCTCCCACGGCAACTCAAAACCCTGGGTCGGTTTTCTTCTGAGTCTTGACTGACCCTTCATGGCTCCAGAGCCTCGTTCCGTGGCTAGGCCACCATTCTGGATCTTATCCGTGTCTCGTGTACAGCACCAGAACCCCTGACGAGCAAACCTTGCCACTGACAATAGGACTGGTACACCAAGATCCGCCGTTGTTCGCTTCCGAACTAAAGTTTGAAGTGACAGAGTGGTCACATCAAACAGCTCGCTGGAAATTTCGTGTGCAAAACAATATGCAAGGCACTGTAGTGACATTACATATTATAGCAATGATTGATACATCAATGACTAATGGTTTTGCACCAACTTTTGATTGATCTTGATGAACAGTGAACATTTGAACACCAATTTTAGTAGTCATGTAAGCGTCAAAAATTTTGTCATTTAGTCAGGTATGTGACTTTTGCTTGACTTTTACCCATCTTTCATGTGACTATTACATGACTTACATGACTTCTCATTTTTACTGAGCATGATGTTCAGTAAAAACAAATGTCAGCCTGAGATTAATGTCAGTTCAATGTCACACAAAGTCATGTGAAGTCATGTTACTTTACTAAACTGCAACTACATTACAAAACTTTTGACTAGTACTTGACAATGTAAGTCAAACAATAGTCAATCAACAAACTCAAGTTTCAACACCAGGTTTAAAAAAATATACTAAAAATAAATAAAAAGCCCATTTTTAATGCCCTGTATGAGGATTATCCTTACCTAGTGTTGCTGCATTAGCAAACTCCGATGTTTGCCATAGTGAGTTATAGCAAAATATAGTAAAGTATAGCAAAAATCAGAGTTTGCTGATGTGCCCCTCAGCTCTATAGAAATATAAACTGCTAGATAATAGAGCAATGCTCAGTCAATAGTATAATGACTGTATTTGATAGCCTACTGTACCTAGATAATAGAGCAATGCTATCGGGACAGTAAGTAATGTTGTTGATAATTAGTGTGTATGGAGTGGCTCACCTCAGTCAATAGTATAATGACTGAGGTGAGTCTATGTAACAGTATGGTATTTATATAGAAACTACACAATGGTGTGTGGCACGGTGGCCACACCATTTTGTTTGTTGTGGCCACCAAGGCCACTCCACTTTGTCTGCTGTGCTGGTGACCCATCAGGGCCACTCGTTCAGACTTACGATGCAAACATCTAGGGATGCCGAAGTTCGGTTCTGAACTGGTCCAGAGAACCAGAACCAGCTCAACCAAACCGCAGTTCTGGTTTGGTTCTGGTTCTGGTTCACCCCCAGCCATCTGGTTCTGGTTCTGGTTCTGGATTGGCCAGAAATCTGAGAACCAGTTCTGAACCACTTTATCCCAAGGCAAATACTTAAGTAAGATATCTACTTATTTGCATGTTAAATGACACACTACCTGTATCTATAATGAAAATATTTATTCAAGTCACCAACACTATATATTTCCAATCAGAAGTACATCATTCTTTGGTCTGGCATAGTACATAATCAATAACATGTCTCATTTACTTTATAACTTCAGGTTTACCATGTTATTAATATACTCATATTGCAAGAATCCAATTTATAGTTGTCACCTAGCAGAGGATCCAAAGAGGAAAGGATAAGGATCCCTGCTAAAGTGAGGGGGGATTTAAATACTAATATAAAGATAATGGAGTTATGGAAAATAAATAATCAAATAGTGTCATGTGAAAATAATAAAATGATAAGTGGTACAATACCAGAATAAATGAAAAATGACAAGTTTGTATTTCATTATTAATATTATTAGTTTTACCTTTCACTGATTTATCTGGAATAAGAGGTAACCGATTTAGACCTTTTATAAAAAATGATTTAGAGTTTGGGCTGGACTGGTCATGTTCAGGTACTCAGGTGAAAGTTGGGGCCAAATGAAAATGAAGAGTAGAAATGAGAGGGGAACTAAGTTTGTTGGTGAGGTGGAATTTACAGTTTTGGAATTAGGTTTGGGCTTGGGTGTGAAGCTCATTGGGTCTGGGTGTTCATGTGAAAGACTGAAAGTCAGGAGTTGGACTGATTGGGTGGAAAACTGAGTGTTACCTAACAATAGTATTTTTTCTTGTCATGTTTGCTATTAGTGATGTCATGGTTATAACACCAATACTACAAACTTCTGGCCTCAACTTTTAAGATATATTTATAAATAAGGTGTAATTTTAGAAAATAAAACTTAAAATGAAAAATTCTTGTCTAATTGGTGATATCCTAACAAAAGTCTATTTTTAACTGGTTCTTATGGTTTGAACTGGTTCTGAACCAGAACTGAACCAAGAGAACCGGTTCTGTTGGTTTGGTTCTGGTTCTGGTTCTGGTTCTAGTTTTCCTAAGTGGTTCTGGTTCTGGTTCTGAGAAAATGGGTCCCGAACTGAACCGAACTGAACTTCGGCATCCCTACAAACATCAACAAGCTCAGCTCAGCTCAGCTGAGCCATGGAGCTAAGCTGAGTTTAATCTGAGCCAAGCTGCCAATTGGGAAGCTGGCTCTACTTGGCATTGCATCAGCTGGACCAAAGCTCAAGCCAGCTGAGCCACAGATTATTGCTAGGGATTGTCATGGGTAACCCTGGGTTGACCCTGGGGTATCTCAACACCAACCATTACCTGTGTTGAAATTGTACAAGTGTCATTCCAATGATTGTTATTTGAGTATGTTTTATCTTATCATTTCTTTTATCCATTGTTTGAGTTATTTCTTGTATTACATAATCACATTTGTTTAGTCACAGAGTTTTTGTTTATTACAAGTCTCAACTTTTATCCAAAAAGTTGAGAGGTGAGTTTCATTTGTTTATTCATTTAATACTACATCTGTTACATTCCATTATACATTACTCCAGTCCAGCTCCATTGGAGTTGTCTCCGGTAGTCCGTACTCTGTTCCAGTACTTTCCCTTGTATCCGGATCTACTCTTCCTTTGTCCCACTCCGAGACTTCTCTGTATCATTCCAGCTCTTCCGACGTTACTCCAAACCCATTACCACATCTTCACCATAACAACTATTTCTTTGTCATCACTTTCCCACTATCAGTCAGCACACCTGCTATGGATTATTCACCCAGGAATGCAGGACTTTCTGGGAGCAGAATGCAGCACTTTATATTTATCTTTTTTATTTCGGTTGCTATTCCTTTTATTATTTAAGTACTCAAAGCTTGTATGTATTCCTCAGTTTTGAATATCAACTTAGTTTCCTCCTCTTGTTCATCCTCTAAGTCCCTGCGACTTCTGGTTCCACTCCGTTCTGTTCCTACTCCAAAATTAGGACACGAAGGTTAGGGTAGCACAGCATATACACTGAGGCTGAAGTCCTTATCTGTTCCATGGTTCCATTCTGATAAAACTCCATCCGATACTCTGGAATAGAGTCCTTGAGCTTAACAACATCTAACAATTACCTAGTTACATTTCATCTGTTCTAGCTGCAAAATATTCCAACAGGTTATGGGCCCCAAAGACAAGATGTCTAGCCTATCTTTAAACCCTAGTTCTGACTCAATGAATCTAGCAATACCAAAGCTCTGTGATGATGGAAGCAATTGGGCAGATCATGAACTGAGAATACAGAAGGCAATGGGCTCGAAGGGACTTTGGAGGCACGTGGAGGGTACTGCTATAGTGCCTAAACTGTTTATGATAGTTGGTGGAGTTGCAGTGATGTAACTGCACAGAGTTTGTTGAGGAAAAGTGTATTTTCAAGATTATAAAATCTCTACTCAAAACAATAAATCAATCAATACTTTATACAATCTTATAATGCAAGTTGGGTTTTCTAGAAAGTATAACCTTTCCAAGATTTTGAATTTCACTTCAGCTAGTACACACAATAACAACAATAATTTGGATCAATTCAAGGATGATCAAACTTTTAAATAGTTTTGCAATTTATGGCTTGCACCAACAATCAGTCAAAGAATTTCTAAGACTTTACTGATTGATTTAACTTGTGTACACAAAAGTCCAAGACTTTGTTACAACTTCAACAAATTTGCATACACTAGAAGACTCCTTGCTTCTGCTATGACTTCAATGCAATTGCATACACTAGAAGTTTCAAACTTCTGCTATGACTTTAACACAATCACAACTTTTACAACAATTCAACAATTGTTATAACAAGTCCAACGCTCTGAGAAACTGATCTGTATTCAATACCCAAATCTTAAAGACAAGTGTTCTTGCTCAATGTCTAAGACAGTGAGCCGTACTAGGTTGAAAATGAGGGGGGAAAGAAAGAATCCAATTTTCTGACTATTTACGATGATGTCCAAAAATAGATATACTGGTTCCTGGTACCCTTACTTTGGTTCTGGCACCATGTGCACACATTGTTCCTGAAAATATAGGGGTTGTCTATTTTTAGCCCCATGTTACTAATTTTAGGTAGTTTCCACCCCTCTTGATGGTAACTGTGCCTATTGTGCCTGGAAACAATCTTTATGATTGTTCAGCGCTCCCCCTATCCTTAATCATCATGATTCCCACACAATCACATGGTTCCACTATCTTGGTTATTCTGCTTCCACTGTTGCTAGGGCACCAACCTTCCCCTGAGTATTTATTAATAATATTCTGTTGCTCCACAATCACACCCCATGACATTTGCTAACCCAACATATGTTTATTTAACTTTTCCTGTGCCAAGTCTATAAGGATATTCATGGATTTATTGGTTTTAATCCAGACATGCAATTTGTAGTGTGGCAAATGATAGTCTATTGACCACACTTATTAACTATATGCATTTAAGTCACACAGTAATAGGTCTAATCAGCAGTTGTAGGGTAAACAACTCTGATTCCCTTGTTTATTATCAGCTGGTGCATTAATTAATATTTATGCTGAAATAATAGATAAAAATTGCAAAAACCATGCTTATGCAGATTTAAATCATATCAGTGGTCCTAGCGGATTGAATGATGCCTGCAATGGAAGAACAGATTGAGACAAAAGAAATCAGAATCACGGAATTTGAGAAACACAAGTACCTAGCTCAGCATATCATTCTTTCCACCACCTCTCCACGTCTTGGTGCAAAAATAAAGAGCTTGACATCAGCTGAGGACATGTGGAAGATAGTCAAAGCCGACGTTACGATGAAGAGTACCCTGTACATCCTTGATGCAGAGGATCAATTGTTGAGCATGAAGCTAAATGAAAATGAAGATTCAAAGACTCACCTCACAGAGTTGAAGCAGTATTTTCAATTAATGCTTCAGCAACGAGATTATATAATGTTGCTGATGGCTTGAGCTGCTTTTTTTCTATCTTACTAAATAGATTTTGTAAAATCACCAAAATATTTGAGTGGCTAGATCACCTCAGGAGCCAAGGGGTCTTCTGCCAACATTAAGCGATAGGAGCCGAATGTCCCACGCTATTTGATCGGTTCTGAAGTGGCTTTCAATTCAAGCCACTTCAGAACCGATCAAATAGCGTGGGAAATTCGGCTCCTATCGCTTAATGTTGGCAGAAGACCCCTTGGCTCCTGAGGTGATCTAGCCACTCAAATATTTTGGTGATTTTACAAAATCTATTTAGGAAGATAGAAAAAAAGCAGCTTGAGCCATCAGCAACACTAATGAGATAATCTCCTAAAAACAGTACTTTACCCTCCCCCACACATTCTGAGCCAGTCCAAGCAGATCCAAGCAGAATCCAAGCAGAATCCAAGCAGGTCCAAGTAAAAAAGAACATTGTACACAAGTTGGATTCAGAGTTCATTCTGAGCTCATTCCAAGTGCATTCTGAGCTCATTCCAAGTGCATTCCAAGTTCATTCCAAGCTTATTCTGAGTTCATTCTGAGTTCATTCCTAGTCTATTCCAAGTTGATTATGTACATATAGCAACTGTTTTACTTAATCAATTAACATAAATGTCAATGTCAACATCAACATCAACATCAGCATCTATCTCAACACCATCATTGACATCATCATTGACATCATCAACATCCATATCAACATCAGCATCCACATCCTCATCATCATCATCATCATCATCATCATCATCACTGTCTTCATTCTTTACTTTCCTCTCTTGCTTTTCTATAACATATCTGGTGTGATAAAAGAGCATAGTGTGCAGAAACCAATTAAAGTTTGCTGGTACCATGCATTTCAAAATGGACTCAAAACCACCTGACCAAGAATTTAACTGCTCACATGCCTGTTTATTCTTTAATAAAGTATATTATCAAGTAGCATTTGACCAACTTACCTGTGTGTTAAAGGCCCGTTTCAAACAAGCCTGCCCCTTCTTATCAACTGCAGGTATGACCAAATTTGGGGCTGAACCATCTGTAGGTGATGGATTACACCAAGTGTGACATAAAATATCATCAGCCTTATGATTTATATAGTGGTATGAGTCCACTATAAATTGACTAGTCTTCCATTCCTCCCAGCTTTCATTGGCTATACAAGTATGCAGTACCAGACATGCTTTATCAATACATATATAATCTGGCCATGATCCCTCCTTTGGATAAACACTAGCTAAGAGGTTGAGTATATGTGTTGGTGACTCAGACTTAGCAAACTTGGCCCAAGCAATCACTGTACCACAAGGTGCACAAATTGTTTCAACACAATAGAAATGGTTTGGACTAAATTAATTCTTTCTTTGATGCTCAGATGCATCTTATTGATCATAAGGCTGTATATTTCTCCAGTTGTTTGGTTGCCAAGGCATAGTTTCTTGAGATCTTCTTAATATATGCCTAATTCCAGACAAAGTCTCATGACTGCGGCTTTCAATATGTTTTTTCCATTCTGATTGATGTTGTTCACAAGCTTCAGTTTGGTTGACCTTTGGACTTAAACAGTCATAAACATGGCACTGAGCACCATACTGTGTTTCATGAAATGGGCAAAATACACCTCCTCTAGCATTGATGAGATCAGATGTGCAGTTTTCATATGCACAATGTGTTGGTCCCATAACAATTCCATCAAGTACAACTATTTTTACAAGGGCACAATCTGATTCAATTTGGTCCATATTCTCATACTGTGAGCGTCTATAAGGTTGAGTACATTCTGAGCAAGCATGTCCATTAGCAGAACTTATAAGGCCATTCTGCCCAAGATGTGCAAATGCTTGTTCAGTGACTTCATCAATTGCAAGGTTATCTTTGAGTGTTAAATGTTGGTCTAATGAATGACCAATGAATCTGGTTGACTCTTGAATAAATGCTTGCCAAATTATACGGCGAGAAACCAGACAAGATGACTCTGGATTTAAACGAGCATAGCTGTTATTCCAAAACTCTGTATATGCTGCAGCTGAGGCATGAAAGCTGTACATCCCATTCACCACTGCACTAGAAAAAACTTGATCCACCCAGATACTTTGTCCCACTTTCAAATATTTGGCACAATTTAAATACACCCTTTGTGGATTATCTGTACCTCTGTCTAAGCTCTCATGATCTGCATAATATACTGTTCCACATTTAGGGCATTTTCCAGAGAGTACTGCCACATTCTTGTAAATTGTGGTGCCTTTGATCAATGTCACTCTTGGTATATCATGGTCTCTACTGGTTTGAAGTAATCCACATGGATCACATCCAATATCTTCACATTCAAATGATTGAGGACAAATGATGTGAACAGCAGTAATTTCCTGATGAGAAACTGGCTGGAGTCTTTTTTAAAAATTTCCAGACTTGGAGAAAGGATTCAGCTTCAAGACATTTATGAGCATGTCAAGTTTGATGGTTAATGGAGTGATAAGGTCATCATTACTGAAGGTTTCAGGAAGTTCAGTATCTATGAACAGCTTCTTTGTTTTTTTCTGCAACCTATCTCTCTGATGATTGTTTAAGTTCTCCTGTATACTGAGGATTTTGTTGGTGGGCATGCAAATTAAGAAGGTCTGAATTTTCTGTCATTGTAAACAGAACTAGGAGAACAGTAGCCAATGAGATCTGAGGGCTGAAATTTGTGGTGACAAATTTATTGAAGGCCTTGAATGATATATCAGGAAATGGCATCTCTGATGACATTGCAGCAGTCATTGGTAGGCAAGAGATAAAAGCCAATAGATATATCAAGATAGGTTTTTTGTCCAGAAGTGCGAGCATCCAGATCCAGAAGTAACTAATACAAGACAGAAAGAAAGGACCATGAAGAACCCATATTTTATAATTATTCTAAGAAGACCTACTTTTTCTTGTGAGTCTTCTTGGCCTTTGAACCACTTGCCTTTTCCTTCTTCTTTTCCTCACCTCTCTCCTCTATCTCCATTTTATCCTCTTCTTCCTTCTCATCCTCATCTGACTCCTCCATTGCTTTTGCCTTTGCCTTTGCCTTTTCCTTTGCCTTTGCCTTTGCCTTTGCCTTTGCCTTTGCCTTCTTTTTTGCCTTCTCTACATTTCTCTTCACAACTATGTCCAAAGTTCCACCATTTGCAACCCATTCTTCCAACTCCTTAAATCCATACTCAGACTTCTGGATATGCCAGACATCCAAGTCTGAAGGAATATCTTTATCCTCATGCTCCAGCCACTTAACCATCTCTGGATAACGGGCAATGGTGGAAAAAGTCTTGGTCACATGGGAGTGCCAGTAGGACTTAGACAAAAAGATTTCAACTAGCTCTGTCTGGCTAGCTTTTCTGGGCAAAGGCCATTTACCTTGCTGATGCATCTGGTCCATCAATTGCACAGCAGCATTATGAGCCTTGTACTTTTTGTAACACCATACCAGGCCTTTCTTACCACGATCAGAAAGTTCATGATCAATACCTAAGATGTTCATGAGATGGAGATGATGAAGGTTTGTAGTACCTCCAACAGTAATAGGGGTGGGATTAGAATTGATGGAGGTGGGATCCTGGACTTGATGACCATAGGAGCTCTAACCATAGGAGCTCTAATTGAAAAAAAATATTCCAAAGACAAAATAAAAAATAAAAATAAAACTTGCCATCAAAATATGTGCAAGATGTTCCCCACTACTCTCAGACCACATCAACTCCTCATTTTTCTCAAACACCTTGTCCTAATGCCCTCTAACACACCAAAGGTCACCTTCAAAAGTGTAAAGATGGCTCTCTAATACCAAGAAGTTGATAAAAATTTAATCATCCACAATAATATAATACTTACTTTGGATGGGTGAATACTTATCTGCAACCCAGGTAAGTACAGGTTCAATGGAGGAAGTAACCTGATGTTTGATAAATAACCTAGGCTTCATGTTATGGAGAGAGAGATTTGTGGGATCTTCATTTGATGCATAAACCAAGACTTTTCCCATGATAGGGTGAAAGATATCTTGGGATTGACCTTGATAGTCTGCAGCATTGAACATGTTACCTAATACATGAATGACCACAAATAATTCTACCAGTCATTTTAAATGAGCTGTGTAGACAAAAAGACAAGAAGTGTTACCTACCTAATGCATGACCACAAAGAATTCCCCATCATTCTAGATGATCCATGTAGATGAGGAGGAGTATGGGGAGGACTCTGCATTTGAACATCTACATTTATGAAGATACAATTAGAGAAATATAATAAAAAATAAAATTTTAAAAAATAAAAATTACCCTGATCATTTGAATTGGTGGCTGTACGCATTGCTGTGTTCATGCTGCTGGTGGTAGCACTGGCATCAGCTGCAACATTGCTGGTGCTAGTGATGCGGCTGTCATTTATGCCGACGTTGCCGGTGCTGGTGATGTGGCCAGTGTCCATGCTGACATTGCTGGTGCTGGTAATGCTGCTGGTGCTGGTGATGCTGCTGGCATATGTGGTGATGTTGCTGGTACTGGTGATGCCGCTGGTGCTGGTGATGCTGCTGGCATCCATGGTGTTGCTGGGTGCTGGTGATGCTGCTGGCATCTGTGGTGTTGCAGGTGCTGGTGATGTTGCTGGTGATGTTGCTGGTGCTGGTGTTGCTGCTGGTGGCACTGGTGATGGCAGTGGTATCCTTTCTGGTGGTTTTGGCAGCAACTTTGCTGGCTTTGGCACTGGTGACATGCTTGCTGTTGGTGCTGGTGACATGGCTGGTGGTGGTGCTGATGACATTGCTGGTGGTGGCATTGACATTGTCAGTGGCATTGTTGTTGTTGTTGTTGTTGCTGTCTTTGTTGTCATCATTGTTGCTGTCTTTGTTGTCATCATTGTTGCTGTCTTTGTTGTCATCATTGTTGCTGTCTTTGTTGTCATCATTGTTGCTGTCTTTGTTGTCATCATTGTTGCTGTCTTTGTTGTCATTGTTGTTGCTGTCTTCCTCACCTTTGGTTTGGGCACATCTTGCATCTGATTGATGTTGGTGTTCAGCAGTGGTTGGGAGGGTGGCTGTGGCTGATTGAAGACATTCCAGGGGAGCAACAGTGATGCCGCTCCCCAGAAGTTCCTGTTTGGTTTTACTACAATGGATTAGTAGGGTTTGAGGGAATATGTATATTTTGTTACTCACTTGAGGTTGCAAGAAGGTGTAGCTATGCTTGCTGCCTCCTCATCTGCCTTGTCAGCAGATGTTTTCCTATTTACAAAATGATTTTGTTAGTAATTAAATAAAATGGTTGCGTAAGGACATATTTATAGTGTTTACTCTTTCTACCTTTAGTTTGACCTGTACCCCCAATCTCCTTTTCGTCTTATTGGCATCTGCCTGTACCTCATCTCCCCCACTATCGTTCCCATCCATTTTTGGGCATGATTGGGCACTTAGTGGCCATGTTGTCAATGTTGGAAGCCTGGCACTTCCAGGTCCTGTTCTGGGGCTTTGACAGGGCTTTGGACAACAGTGGCTTGTTGGCTCGGGTTTGGGGTGGCATGGTGGTGTGTATGATGTAGGGGGTGGACAAAGAAAGTCACAGTAGTGAATGGGGCAGAGGGTGTGAGTTAAGTCATGTGACAAACCGTCTGCCCATGGCTCTTACAGAAATTAGGTCAGATATCTCTATTTATTGAATAAGGCCGGGCTGCTGGAAATGGTCAGTTGGCTCAGTGGTCTTCAGTGCTGTGATGTGTCATTGGAGTGGCCCAGGGTTCAAATCCTGATATTGTACTTCATTATTAGCTGTGCAATGTAATATATATATATTTATAAGGATAAGAAAACACTGGATCCAAGCAGATCCTGATGGGATTCTGATAGGATCCTAGTAAGATCTGCTTGGGATCCACTCAGAATCTGCTCAGAATATGCTCGGAATTTGGTTGGACTGCTCAGAATATGCTTGGACTGCCTGGAATATGCACAGAATGAGTCCAAGTCAAATGAAAATTTGGCTGGGGGTCATACCAAGATTCTATTCCTAGCAGATTCTGAGCAGTCTGAGCAAATTCCGAGCAGAATCCACTTTGATCCACTCAGAATGTGTGGGGGAGAGTAAAGACCTCTTGTAACCAAGACAGTCGTTTTATCACTCCCATTGATCACAGGTACCAGCATGGCACCATGGGTTGCCCTATCTTTTGCAATTGTGTCCTAATATTTATGTGAGTAAAGGAAGTGACTAAGGGATAAGTATGCACTGCTTCACAATTTGCCCAATAAGCTGACATAAGATGGGAATAGACCCGATTTCCTTTCAAGTCAAAGTCTTCAAATGGTGTATCCTCAAACTTGCTGTCAAATTCCATTGAAGAAAGCTGTTGCTCGAATAGAGCCAAGATATCCTGTGTATTGAGGTTGTATGTTTCTTCCATCCAGCGTGGCAGTGTGGGTGGTTTTGGTCCATTGTAGGAAAATTTGTATGATTTCCAACTGATCCCCCCTGCAGGAATAGAGTTTATTGTTGCATAGAGTTCCTTGGCATTCTGCCAGGGAACTTTGTGTACACCCTCAGGTGAGTCCCTATCTGAAGCAGGTTCCTCTTTGGCTTGACCATGTTTGGATTCATGCTTGATAATAGTCACAAGCCAGAGGTCCAGTGATATGATTTTTAAAATTTGTAGTTCTAGGATTACTGTTTGAGGAAATGTTCACAACAAATCCAACAACCAGCAACCAATAACAAATTTCTGTATTAAGCAAGTTGGGGTTTCCTTGAAAGTACAACCAGTATACTCTTGAATAAAACTTCCAAATACAGGTTTAAAGTCCAATTCTTTTTAGACTATCTTTTACAACTTGTCTCTTCTCTTTTCTCTCTTCTGACCAGTGTTTAAAGTCCAATTTCTTAGACTATATGAAATTGTGATTTGATAGACAAAGATTATTCCCTTTTTGGGGTTCAATATTCTTTGTTTATATGATAACCCAATTTGGATGAACATAGACAAGTCCCTTAAGGATTTAATATTCTATGAACAGTTCCAAAAACAAATGATTTAAAGTCCCACAGGCAGACTATGAAACAGCTTTATAGTACAAGGATTTCTCCTCAGACTCTGACAAAGGCTTTAATATTCCAACTCCAAAGACAAGTCCCTATAGGATTTAATATTCTTTGTTTAAACAGAACAAAGACAAGTCCCTTTAGGATTTAATATTCTTTGAACTGAGTGAAGTAGGACAAGTCCACTTGTAATTCCAATCTAACTTGTGCCAATTCACAGTGGTGAAATTTGGGAAAGAAAGGATGAGTGCAAATTCACTAATTTTACTGGTACTTTCTGGCTACCTTTATACATAAATGAGAAACAATATTAAGTAAGAGTCTGTGGTGTCATGTCTATGTTTTATGATTACTGATGCTGTTTTATGATATCATGCCTTGTTTTTGATGTCATGCCTTGGTTTTATGATGTCAAGTCTTGTTTCTAGATGACTGAGCATTGTTTTGTGATGTCATATGTCTCATGACATCATAAATGTCACAAATGTCACAATGTGTTTCACTGTTTCAGGAACTTTATTGATGTTTACTGATATTGTCCTAGGACTTGTATGACAAATTCCTTCACAGTTGTAGACTTGATAGTTACTTTAGATTGCCAAGTTGTTCATTTGACCATTATGGATTTTTGTATGGTTATAGTCTGAACTTTTTGTAGTGTTATTTTACAGTATGATAAATAGATCAATTCAGATCATAGTTATCTGCTGAGTTAACATTCAAAACTTTGCAATTTCCAGTTTAATCAACAAGTGTAGTCAACACTTTTGACCCTTACACTATCAATTTGTAGATTAATTCATGGTTGGTTTATTGATCTTTTTGATTCTATTATGAAAAATGAATAATCCATAGGTATTCAATTTTCAGTCCTATCACCAGACCCACATGAATATTGTCTGCTGAAGATTGAAGTTGGACGTAATGATAATGGGCCCAGTCAAATGCAAGTCTGTCCAGAATGGAGCCAATGGTCTGCCTTCTGAGGTCAGAGGTTGTCTCAGGTGCTTCAGCTAGAGTAGTAAAATTAATGATCATGAATTTTCTTATGGTAGAATGTCATACCATTGAGGTGCTGATGATGAATATGAGTGTGAAGCTTCAATTCAGGTGGAACAGAATTTTGTGGATGCTTTGCCTTTGTATGATGAGTCAAACCTCCACTTGAATGACACTTCTGACCACATAACAGGCAGTCATATACAGGTGCGGTGGAGGGTTGAGAAGTTGGTGGCATTGTAGAGGCTCCTGGCGTTGTATGTGAAAGTTTGGGGTTAAAAAGAACTTAGAAAATTCTAGCGATTCACCAAAGCCACATGCAAAAATCAGGCCATTTTCCATTTTCCAAGCATAACCTGATAGCAGCTAGCTGCAAACAACATTCACTATCATGAAGCCTCTTCCAAGGTCACTACACAGTACCCCATTGCCCATCATGCCTGCAGCTCATTCTAGTCAACCTCGTTCCAAGAGTAAACCCATTCCAACCACCAGACATTCAACTAAGAACAAAGGAGCCACTGATGAAGAGCACCAGGAAACATCTTTGCCAGAAACAATACCCACCCTGCCAGGAGCAAATATTGAGGTGTCTGAAGAGCCAAAAAGGAAAGGGAGGGGGCAACCACCGAAGATGGCTTCAGCTGGGCAACCTGCCAACAATGACAGCACCACCAATGGTCCACCCTCCCTCAATGCTGTTCCTCACAAATGCAGTCAAAAGGGCACAAATGATGATCAGCTAGAGGATGACAGGCTAAATGAGCCAGGGTGGACCTGGCACTAACCAATGTCACAGTCACCAAAACCAAGAAATCACATGCAAAAAAGGCAACCCAGGATGCCGGTGCTCAGGAACCCCTTCCTGAATGTGCAGCTCAAAATACAAAACCTGCCAAAAAATCAGTTCTACATCATACATCAAAAGAGGTTGCAGTTGCACGCAAAGCACAGCAGAAAGCCCTTGAAGAAAAAATTCGTGAAGGTGAACAAGTGAGGTAGATGGTTGTGAGGATGAACCTAGCTCACAAACATCAAGATGATCAGATGGTGATCAATAATCCTGTTTGACTATCTGCAGCCATTCAGAAGTGGAGAAGGGATGATAATTCTGATGAGGGAGAGGGGTTTGATTTTGATGATGTTGACAATCTTCCATCCTCTGACATCAAGGTTGAGCCTATGAAGAATGCTAAGGTAAGTTTGACTGTTTTGTGTACTAAGCATTGAGGATACAAATCTGACATGCAAATTCAGAGAAAGAAGGCCATAAAACTGGTGAAGGGCACGACTTGGAAAGAAATAGAGGATTTGACTGAGACACTACGTGGAGGGGATGGTGGGAGTCAAGAGCAAAAGAAACAAGGATCAGTTTTAGGGTTCATTGATGATCACATGTGGTTGCTTCCTTATTGTACTGGCCCATATCCAAAGTCTGATGAACTGATGATCTGTGATATCCCAGGTTTACCTTGTTTGACACAGCACCAAATAAGTATCAGAATGCTGGCCTTTGAAAGAACATTCTGTCCAAGAAAGTACTAGACCCCATCGACCCACTTCAGAGTGGTGGCCTTAATGATGTGACATGGATGATGTCTGACCCACCTTGTATGATCGCAACAAGACCCTTGGTTTCCCCACCACCATACTCCCACCAAAGGACCTCAAATGTGATCTTTCACATAAAAATAATGTAAGTTCTTCCCTTAGTGCCTTGTTGAATGCTAAATATATTTGATGTTGCAATAGCTTATTGTGGTTATCAAAAGTGAGTCAGATGTTGGAGAAAAGGTTGGAGCTTCCACTCACAGCTGTGATGTCCAAATGCTAAGTTCACAACCCACAGAGTAAGCCCAAAAAAGCCAAGGCAAAAAAGGTTGGAGGGTCCAAGCCACCAAAAATCCCCACAAAACCACCTGCAGATGACTCGGATGTGCTTCACCAATTCCTTGAAGACCCTTGTTGGACAAGGATCTTTCTGCCGACCATCACCCACACTCTCTACATTTCTTGCAATCCTTTCATCAACTGGATGAGTGACTCAGAAACATATCTCACTACAGTCCAGCAGGTTTTCAACCTTACATTCCTAAATGTGGTTAATACAGTAAACTGTCATTAATTTCACCCTCACCATTCCTGACAATATTTCAGGTCCCCAGGTCCATCAATGCATCAAATCCCAAAAGTTGAAGCTTGCCAGTGAAGTCCTAGATGACATCAAAGCTTTTTTCAACAAGGACCAATTTGGCAACCAGCTGCTGAAAATTTGGGATTACATGCATTGGGCTTTGAAGCCTGATGGACCTGCCTATTATCAGTCCTGTGAGGAGGGATTCTCCCTACCTCGAATTATTACTATTTTCATAATTTCAAATTCATTATATCACATACGGAATTTCGCACCGCAGTTTGATGAGAAATACATGGTAAAAGTTGAATTTTTGTAGGATAATTTACAACACACTCCTTACTTTCCGGTACAGAGTTGTAAAGTATACACTGTGGATACACTACGGTCATACTGTACCACGGTGTATTGAGTTCATAACCAGTGGGGGGTTGAATTTCCCTGTCTTCTATAAAGTCTCAGACCCCTCCTTAAACTGAAGAGTTTTCTTCCTTTACTCCTATACCCTCAGTACCCTACTACTAATCCATCAAATACAGTGAAATTGAATCAATAAACCTGTTATTTAATACTAAAATTTCGAAGATTATATAAAATTGTGAAAAAATGTGATTTTTCTTAGTTCCATTTCGTACGTTTTGACTCACTCGTTGTTTTCTAAGTACACAAAGTGTCAAACAGTACGAAAACCGACACACTACACTACACTGCGAGGGTGTCGGTATTGTCCTCCACCGGTAGGGGTGTTCTTGTTTCCTTCTATAGTATGGTGTCACTCTTACTCGTGTATTTCTGGAGAACCCCCCCGGAAACGTAATTCAAATCCACAGTTATGACTTGAAAACCGTATAGGTTCTTTAAAAAGTCGACAAACCCACTATTTAAACCTAACTTCTTTCGGAAGACCTCGGACCTTCCATACCGTATAGAGAATTCACAAGATTAATTTTTACTGTTGACGGTCTGAGTACTATATAAGAAACACAGGGACCAACTGGAATAAACTAACACCCCATCCACAATCCCCTGTGGACTGAAATTGGGTTTGGAGTTGGAATCTTTGTATGTGGGGCGGAAAGACTGTTGGAGGCTGGAAGGTAGGTTGAGGCGAAGGCAGTGACCAAACGAGACCTTGGGGCATCAAGGCGAGGTCTGAGACTAGGAGGTAAAGCGAGGCAGAAAATAAAGATAAAAAGTTTAGTGTGGTGAAGAATAAATTAATTAATTAATAATAGCTATAGTAAGGAAATAAATAAAATATAGAGGTAATACAGGTATAATCATGAATTTATGGGGGTCGGATCGTCCCTAGGGGTAGGAAAGGAGAAACCTAGGGGACGATCCATTCAGTGAACATCTATAGAAAAGACTTTATAATAATTGAAACCTAGGGGACGATCGAACTGATTCAGTTGCAGCGTCAACGGGATTGTCATCCCCTGACACTCCTTATCAAAGGCCCACACACGCTCATATCCCCCTCAACTGAGGCAGTTGAAATCACAAGGCTAAACAACTAAACAAATAATAAAATCATGAACCAATACCTTAAAGAATCAAAAGTACAACAAAAACTCACGGAGTCAACAAGACAACAATACAACAACAATAATAAAAATATGATGTTATATTGATGTCGAAAAATATGGAAATCAAACATCATGACACAAAACTTTTACCTATATACCCTTAGATTCTAGGCTCTTATTTTTGCCTCTCCATTGTTTAAACATACATTCTTACCTGACACATTAAAGCCTCATTAAAGGTTTTCCCCTTACTTAAACTTTAACTATTTTATCCTTTGCATGCTTAAACCTTTTACATTG